>BQNB010002027.1:0-45028 GCA_026074375.1 Tanacetum coccineum | reverse complement strand
ACTACCAATTCAAAATGGGATCAATCATGTACTAGGGAGGATTTGACACTCCGTCCTTAGTGTAGGAACTAACCGGTCTCTGCCCTTATCACTTAATATACTTAAAAAGCACAGGAACTCTTTCAGAGGGGGTTAATAATCTATATAAGTTATTAGATAAGTTTTAGGAATAGTTGGGATTAATTACTGCAACATAGATAACTTACCTCCTATACGATTTGGACTGATTCGGAATCGCAGGGAGTATAGGATAGACAAGATATACCATATGCAAGTCTATCGACCTTAGAAACCACTAATGAAACCATAGTTTAACATTGCACAGAAAAACGTATTCATAACAGAAGTAATGAAGTAACTAGGTTAGCACGTTTTCTCTCCTGATGTCTCCAACTCTTTTAATTTTCAATATTTAATTTTATTGTTATTTTAATTCATTTTAAATCAAATCAAAAACCTATTTTTAAACATGACATTTTAAATTAAAACTAATTGCATCTTAGCTCTTGGGACGACCTCAGATTTGCCATTTTGTACTACCCACGATCGGGTTCTCTCCCCGTTAGTGCGTTGCCAGGTAGATCGAGTTTTATAAATTTAAAACTTGAGTAAAATTATATTTAAAAATAAATACGCATCAAGGTTTTGGCACCGTTGCCGGAGAGCTAAAAATTAGTAGTAATTTAAATTTATGAAATTATGTCTTTTCTCATCTCAGTCTATTCTCTAGAAAACATCATGGATGGGGATGACATTGAAGATCTTACCATTGAGTAGTATCTTAGGCCGACACAAATATTAAACCCTACCTTCTGACCTATTTCGACGAAAGTACACCAAACTATGACCCAACCTTGGAATTTGCTCACTACTTTGGTCCTAACCAACTAAGCGCCGAGTCTGATTATGATTCGGAAGAAATGGAGGAAGAAGTCGAATACATAACTGACGATGAAGTAGTCATGAGTGAGCAAGAGGAAAGTAACCATGAGTATGCTCAAAGCACTCAGCACTTAGAAGATGAGGATGATGTTGATGAATGGTTGAACGCTCAGATAAAGAAGCACATGAGTATGCAGAAACTAAAGAGCAAGAAGGATGCTTTAATTAGCATCATTAAGTCCATTAGACAGGAGATGAGAGATGGTATCAAGAAAAGGTAATTTAAAGCCTCCGTAGTTAACGTAGGTGATGAAGTATCTTCCATCGCCAGTAACGATGTAGACAAAGAGGAAAACAACACTTCAAATACTGCATCTTGTCTGCTACCCAAAGAACTAAGCCCAGGAAGTTTTCTTCTTCCTTTCAATATGGATAACCATAATTTTTATGCTGCTACTACATTAGATGCTAAGGATAATATCATGCCATAAAGATTTTATGAATATCTAGGTTTAGATAAACTCAGAGGTACTGGCACCTTAGAAAGTACGACAAGAACTAATGAGCCCCTAGGAACTATCAATATCTTGGTAAAATTTAGGAAGTTGGAGTTTCTGTGTAATTTTGTTATAAAAATGGCTAAAGATATTATAATTTTAGGAAGGCCATTCCTTGAATCAACTCGTGCCCAAGTCAACGTTTTCAACGAAGAAATTTTATTCGAAATAGGAAGAGAAAAAGTTAAATTCAACATGAATTCTCACCAAAGCATCGAGAAAATTTACATGGTACACATTGGATAAAAGGAGGAAACCTTTAATCCTCTTGAAATAGGAATAGACCTATTCTCTTATGAATCTCCTGCATGCTTACAATTTGAACAAAAAACTAGATCCTATGGTACTCTTAACCTACAGGGTGAAATAGCAGGACCAGTTGGTCTTTCACCCGATAGAAGAGGATTAGTTAAGAGATGGCATGTATGCAAACCCATTCATGTAACCTATAATGATGGAAGTGGTGAAGATTGTGGGATGTGGCCGACATACGACCATGACTCAAAATTTTGCTTTAGATACAATGAAGTCTTTAGGGTAAACGAGCATGGGATACTCAGGTAGTGGATATGTTTTCGTAATCATGAGAGACGAGCTATGAAAGGGAGTTACATGGGATTTGCTAACTTTCTTCAAGTTTGTTATGGACAACAGAAAATTAATGATACAGCTTGTGAACAAAGGTATTACGAATGGGTAGCCCAAAACTATAAGTTTGATAAACATAGGACCCATATATCGACAACCTTGTCCGATCATTACCCTTACAATATAAAAGATCCGACATCAACACCACAGGAACATTGGGAGCAAGAAAAAAATAAGCTTCAACCTATACGGCCACGTCCCTGCGATTATTCATTTGAGGAATGGCTGCAAATTAGAATAGTGCATAACAACCTACATGAATCCGACCATGAATTTATATTCAACGAATGGATTCTTGATAGTTACGATGTTAAGGAAGAGTATGCATAGGATATTGGTAACCCATATTCCAAAAGATTTGATAAATATAACAAAGTGTTCAATAATGAGATTGAACAATTATCGAATGAGTACATTCTAAGAATAGGAAAGAAATGGTATGTTCTGGACGATGTATGGGAAAAATGTGAACAGTGCTACAAGAAAACCAATGAAGCATGGCACAACAAGGGATACGAGGAGGATGAAATATGGCAAAGTAGAGACGAGAAAACTGACTATGATCCACCCTATGTCAACATTAAAAATTTTGAAGTAAAAAGGTATTCTTTTAAAAGAGGGCGTAGTTTTGTATGCATTACTAATCGTGAGGATGATGCCCTACCATTAGGACATGTGAACGGAGCATGATTTAAGGCCATGATTAGGAAAGAACTAGAGGACAGTAAGTATGTTCACGAAATGACGTAGAAGGAGAAAGAGTCTAACTAAAAGACTCATTAATAAGCAAAAGTTCTCGTTGGGAGATAACCCATCTTTTAATTAATAAACTCTTTTATTTCTGCATAGTAGTTGGTTTGCATGTTTTTCACTTTGTTTTACTGGATCCAGCAACTAGGAGACATTTATCAAGACTGGCTCGACTCATAGTCATGTGGTAACTCTACTGAATCTGCATCACTTACGACGTAACAACTTAAGTTTACGCCCTAACCATTTTCGTACGACGTAATCCATTTCACGGTTATGCCGTAACACTTTAAAAAATTAAAAAATTTCATACCACTTGATTACGGCGTACCCACCAGAGTTACGCCGTAACCTCCTTCTGAAAACCTCAAAATTTATGTTTTAAATATGTCTAAACCTTGTATACGTAGATGGACTTTGTGGGTATGTTCTCTAGAAGCCCCTACGAGACTAAACTCGTCCACTTGGGCCACCAAGTGGTTTCAAAGGCTTGTTGCATATGCTAAATGCAACCGTGATTCCTACGAAAATGAGTTAGGTTTGTATATCCTGTACACTTGATAATTCTTGTAGAACAATTTTATGCTTTGGTTTGTTTTTGTGATCACAGGGGATAAAGAGCTTGCTCGAAGACGAAGATAATCTAAAGATTTCTGCCAAATTTCAAATCTCGAAACAATGCTCAGGGAGTTTCTTTTCCTAATTCTAATCTTCCCATTTTAGTTCATTTCCTTAATGTACAATAGGGACATTGTACAATTCAAGTAGGGGGATGGGAGTAGAATTAATACTTGACGTATGTTTGCCTTCGATTTTCTAGTTTTCTTTAAAAATTATGCCAATTTTAAAATGTTTGACATGTTTTTCTTAAATAACTAGAATTAATCTTTTCCGAATGCACATTACCCTTTATTATTACTTGGTGGGATGTAAGCCCAATATTCCGTTTCCACCATATTATTCAAAATCCACCAAAATATTGAGTGTGCCGGTAGTATTATAGACATTAGAACTTGGGTTGTATATCATTTCGAGACCCAATTGATTAGCAGGAATAGATAGTTCAAGAAGGCAACACTTAGGAAATCACCCAAATAGCCTATATGTGTGTATTTATCGAGTTGTTACACTGACTTGTCGACCTTCCATGATAAACCCTTTTGTTGCACTCATTATTAGTGTAAGATACCCCTAGATCACCCTTGTTTAGCCAATCTATGTTTTTACCCCATTATATATGTTTTGTTTCACCATTTCACCTTAGCCTACCTTGTAGTCTGCAAATATCTATGTGTTGAAATTGCTGGCTACCTAAGTCCATGGTTCAGGAAAATGAAGTTTGAAGATTAGAACTATTACTGATGACATATTATTGATCATATGAAGACCCCCGGTTCTATCACTTTCGATACTATTTATTTCAAGTGGGGGGGTGTATTATTGTGTATAGGAGAAATGTAAAAACAAATAATAAAAAAGTGGTGCAACTATAAGCCACTTTAGGGAAATAACTCCTAATGTTGGTTACAGCTATAAAACAAACAAGTATAAAGGTGGTGCAACTATAAGCCACTTAGTTTTTAGAGGATGGTGCAACTATAAGCCATCCAACACGTGAAGAATGGGTTAGCATGCTCTGAAACATCTCATTATTAGTTAACCCATCATGATGATATGATCAGATTTTTCGCACCGAAGGACTTGGACTATGGATGGACAGTAGCTGGTAATGAATGCCTTAGACTTTTACCTGATATTAACAACCATTAAATGTGTATCCCATGTCTATCCTAACCCCTTTATCACCCTTTTAAACCATATTACCCTTGTTGCCTTTAAGAATTATTTAGACTATAATTCTAACTGGTGCAGATTTGTGTACTTTCTAAGCTTATGATTGAATACATGCTATGACTGTGCAATTGAGCGATCACCCTGAAATTGAAACACTTAGACTAGTGGAGAGTTGAGTGACTTTTTTCCCCTTTTCGTGAGGTGTTCGGCTGTGATGATTTCTAGCATAAGTGTTTTATAGATTCATTTCTTGGAGTTATACCCGAGAAATCTTTTTATGAAATATTTTAACATGTTCTACTTGAGGGCAAGTAGAAGTCAAGTGGGAGGATATTTTTTACCCAAAAAAGGGGGATATTTGATAATATCAAATATTTAATACTTTTTAATGTCAATTTACCCCCTATATTACCTGCAAATATTTCACTATTACTCAAAAACGAGATATTTTCTATCATTTTTTAGTTTTTAGTTGAAATGCAATAAAATAACAAGAAACAAGGGAAAAAGACTAAAAGTGCAAATATTCACGGATTCTTAGAAGTAGTTACGGCGTAACAAATTTGGAAGGTTACGCCGTAACAAATCTCAAGTAAAAATGCGTAATTCAGGAGAAGATTATGGCGTAACCACATATATGGTTGCGCTGTAACCGTTATTATGGAATGAAATCTTGATAAAGTTAAGATTACGGCGTAACACCCCTTATGGTTGCGCTGTAACATAGAAAATCCTAACATATGGAAAGTATATCAAGAGTTTACGGCGTAACACCCATATGGTTGCGCCGTAACCATAAAGATCTTGAATTATGAAAAGAATATCAAGGAGTTTACGACGTAACACCTGATATGGTTATGCCGTAACACAATTCTGCCTTATATTTAGAATGCCTTGTATTGAAGGTTACGGCGTAACACCTATATTGGTTACGCCTTAACAAGTTCGAAACCTATAAATAGAGGCCTCATTCAGTCATTCCGATATAACTTCCTCCATAGCCAATTGGAGAGGCGACAAAGGCTTCCAACCTTCAAAGAATTCCATCTGAAGTCCAAGGGAGATCACACTTTATTTACTTTTTGTATTTTATCGTTCAAATACAAATACGGTAAGAATTATGAGCTTTCAATCTACGATTACTTCTATTTCTTGATATGTTTTTGTTACCATGAGCGGCTAAGCACTTAAAGTGTTGGCCTAGTTATGTAGTTACTATTGTTATGATGTTTGTTTCTTGTTATATTATGGTTTTGTTAGATATTCCTTGAATATCGTGTAACCCTGGGTTTTGGTAGTATTGCGGGTGGTTTGGATCTTGCTTGACCCATTATTAGACTACCAATTCAATATGGGATCAATCGGGTACTAGGGAGGATTTGTCACTCCGTCCCTAGTGTAGGAACTAACCGGTCTCTGCCCTTATCACTTAATATACTTAAAAAGCACAGAAGCTCTTTTAGAGGGGGTGAATAATCTATATAGGTTATTAGATAAGTTTTGGGAATAGTTGGGATTAATCACTGCAACCTGGATAACCTACCTCCTATATGATTTGGACTGATTTGGAATTGCAGGGAGTATTAGATAGACTAAATATGCCTATTCAAGTCTATCGACCTTAGAAAATACTAATGAAACCATAGTTTAACATTGCACATGAAAAAGTATTCATAACATATGTAATGAAGTAACTAGGTTAACACGTTTTCTCTCCTGATATCTCCAACTCTTTTAATTTTTAGTATTTAATTTTATTGTTATTTTAATTCATTTCAAATCAAATCAAAAAACCATTTTAAACGTGACATTTCAAATTAAAACTAATTGCAGCTTAGCTCTTGGGACGACCTCGGATTTGCCATTCTGTACTACCCACAATCGGGTTCTCTGCCTGTTAGTGTGTTGTCAGGTAGATCTAGTTTATAAATTTGAAATTTGAGTAAAATTATATTTAATAATAAATACGCATCACTTGGTCTTGTACAGGTGATTAAAACGAAAGAAATGCTTAACGGAAAAGTCCTTAACTTCAGTTGGGATACATTTTCAATAAATTTCTAGAGTCTACTTGAGGACAAGTAGGATTCAAGTGGGGAATATTTGATGACATCAAATAACGTTACATTTATACCATCATTTATCCCAAATAAATTACTCACTTTTATATAATTATTGCAAGAATTGTTACTTAATTTCTTCAAGTTGTTAATTGCAGTAATTACGAAGTGTTTTGTGAAGACAAGCTAAAAGGCGCACATTTTGAAGGTTAAACGATGATATTTGAAGATTACTTATTTCTGTCTACATATGCCGTATCCAACACAGAAGATACGGCGTATCAGCGCCTGAACTTCATAAGAAAACGCGTACGTTTAATTCCCTATATGGCGTATCCTGCCTAACACATACGCCGTATCCAGCTGGATAAACATTCAAAGATCCTATAATAAATATAATTTAGGAAAGATATATCTGATTGATTGTGAACGTATCACGCACTCCAAGGAAATTACCCCTATACGCCGTATTGACCTCATTCAATACGGCGTATCCACCAATTTTTAGAGACTATAAATAGAAGAATCAAAAATAAGTTTTTAGTGTGCAAAATCATATTCTTTATACCATACACATAAAAGTCAATTTTCTAAAGAGAGTAAGAGCAGCCAAGGTCAAGCATTGATCACGATTCCATAGAAGACACCGTGTAATTCATATACTCTTGTAATCATTTAATTTTTGGTATCGTTCGATAAATGTTTTGTTTACCTTGGTTAATTGATCATGCTTCTATAATTACAATGGTTGTGCCATCTTAATGAAGATTTAATGTTCGGTTTGTTCTAATCCGATTACCTAATTTATCGTTGATTGTTTAATTATGTTTATCACCTAATACTTGTCTACGTGTTTGAATATGAGACCTATCATTCAACTGGGTCTAGTGATACTGACCAAGTGATCTAGATATTGGGATAGCTCTCCATATCATGTTTTATATTACTGGACTAAGATCACAAATAATGTTTTATCTTTGCCTTTAAATTATGAGCTTAGTTGGACCGGCAGGTGACCCGTATGTTTCAACAAGTATGTCCTTAATTAATTGGTAAAGACTTAAACAGTGAACTACCAATATATAAAATAACGTCAAGCAGTAAGTTGGTAAAGTCCTGATGAGCTAAGTTTTAACAAGATCACCATTGCTTTAATCCCTAGATAGATTATAATTAAACTAAAAGGATGCTTTATACGGATACATTAATTGTGACAGGATTCAACGTGTCCAGGTCTTAGGATGATGTCCTGCCTAAGTCTTAAGAATGATATGCCGCTTAGAGAGAAGTAATCATTGCACTAAACAAACAAACCAGCATTTAATCAGATTTGATATGGCTAATATAGTTTTCTATCATTTGGCTTGTACCACTCTTTTATCTTCTGATTATCTTCCTGCATGCTAATTGTGTTTTGAATTGATTATTGTCACCATAAAACCTGTGCCAGTCTCTCAGGCTGAAAACCCCCCATTATCATTAGAACTAGGAAAGCATATGTTTAAAAAGTAATTAGAATTAACTAGATTAACTAAAATACTGATAGAATATAAGGTTAACAACCTCGCTCTTAGTGTTCGACACCCTACTTACCACAAAACTCCACCCGATCGGGTATACTACCCGTTAAAGTGTTATTTTAGGATAAGTCAGCTAAATATAAATTTAAAACTTGGTAATCAATAAATTGACCCTACATAACAGCATATCAATCTCTTTTCCCTTCTTTTCCATGCTTTACATCTTTTAACTCCACGTTCACATCTTTATACAATTCATTATCAATGCGAGCATACTCTTCTTCATCCACATGTTCATTTTCATCATCAGTAGATTCATTGCTTGATGGAGTATGCATATACTCATCTTCATAGTCTTCTTCTTTATCATCATCATTCTGATTAAGATTAGGATTCTTATCTTCATCAGACTCAGTCCTTTTATTATCATTATCATTATCACCACCATCATCATCACTGTCATCATTAGTACCATCATCATCACTGACATCATCACTGTCATAATTACTATCATTATCATCTCTACTTTCTCCCCAAGACTCATTTTTACTCTCAGACTGATCTTTGGGCACATCAGGAACCCTGGTTTAGTACCAGTTCCTTTATTTATGTCGATTGTCTTGTCTTAAAGCTCATCAGGAACCTTTGGTTGAGAACCAAATCCATCAACTAAGCTACTTGATTGATGAGAATGAGTTTACCTTTTTCTCTGTTTAAGAACTTTCTTCATTTGAGCATCTTTTAGTAAAGCAGCCTCAGATAGCAAATCAATGCATGTGCTTCTATCAGTGGTTGCTGGTGCCTTCTTCTTTAACACAGACACGCTAAGAATGTCTCTGATTTGTACACCAGTTGACTGTTTTCTTGAAGGATTCTTTGAAGAAACATCTTTCTTAGCAGGTTTAGGATGCTTAGTCTGCTTAGGCTTCTTTGCAGGTTCTTCTTCTAAGACAAAAGTTTGTTTCTTTAAAGGTAAAGCAATTTTCTTAAACTTCATTGCTTTCTTAGGAGTAGCTTCTCCAGTAGCAAAGGCAAGATAAATCTTATATTCTTTAGAATCTTGAATTGCTTGATTGATCATTTGTTCATGAATCAGAGCTTCATACTTCTGATAATCTTATGTTTTGGAGACATATTTCAATGTACCCAACAAGCTATCATCTCAGATTGAGTGTATATTTATCATGTTCCTTATATAGAAGGTTTTATCTTTAGAGATGAAATGATTGATGATAACTTTAGTGAATCTTGGGTAGGGAATGTTCCCTTTACGTGTGGAACTTATATCTCTGTTGTCTGCTTGAAACTTAAAATCTTCCCATAGTAAAGCAACAAAGTCAACATTCTTCTTGTAGAACATTTCCTATAATATTTAAGCTCTTGATGCCCTGAGCCTATGAAGACCTGTAGACTTCCCTGAGATACACCTACTGATGACAGCAACAAATGTTCTCCACGGCTGGTGCATTTGATCTGTATCGATCTCAGATAGCATATCACACTTGCCAATGTACCCGAGATCCTTGATAAATGGAACCATTTCTTCATCTGATGGAGGTTTAACAAAATATTGGTTAGTGTTAGCCCTAAAATATGGTGACTAATCCGGAATTACATTTATCATTTATAGTCGGGTCGGGTTAGGAACTAGTATGCATCTGTATCTTTGATCTTCTTGATGGTGTTCCAGAATTGATGCATATTTATTTCAAGAACTTCAGCAATGATCAGGAAAGCATGATAGCAGGGAGTGAGTTTAAGAACAGACAAAGTGACTTGAAATGTGGGTTCTCTTTGTGAAGTGTTGAACTAATTCTCTATGGTTGCATTTTTCATTTTGAGTTAGTTTCTCGGTGACCCACCAAGATTGTCAAGAGAACTTGTTCAGCGGTAATTGGATTCATGTTTTGCTAAAAATATTACAATTAAGCAGATCATTTATATACAATAATTTTATTATATCATGATAATCAATTTCGATTCATAGGGATAGACTTGAGACCCGCCTTTTCAGTCATTAGTAGATAGATTAAAACCACTAAATGTTATTAGGCATACATTCATAGCAGAAGCCGACGGACTTGATCAGAAAAGACAACTTAAAAGGGGTCAAAAAAAAAAAAAACAAAAACAAAACAATTTTAGCCACACACAGCTAATTTGCCAACTTACATACCTTAGAAGAAGAATGAACTAATTTACGTTTCTAGAGAAAAACTTTTAGATTCTTCAAGTGTAAATCACCCCTTATATTTCTGTGTATAAATTGCCTTCTTTGAATTTGTGTATAAATCGCCCCCTTAAGGAAAAACATATAAATCGCCCCCTTTATAACGTATAAGTCGCCCCTATAGTGGAACGTATAAATCGCTACCTATATGGAATGTATAAATCACCCGTATAAATCGCCCCCTATAGTAACACGTATAAATCTCCCCATATAACTCGAGTGTATAAATCGCCCTATATAATTTTAAAGTTACACAAACCTTATATTTTAGGCAACTAGAATACACAATAACATGAACCAAATCTAACACAAACATTATCTAGCAGGTTTAACATGATTTAACCACAAAAACTTACAAAACGAGCAAATGTGACACATTTTTACATAAACCCACAAGATTTATGTTCAAGACATGGATATTCTTGCTCTAACACTTACAAGAATATACTCTAACACACCCTACACATAAACCCACTAACTTTTTCATGTTTTTCATTAAAACCCAATTATTCGAACACAAGAATCAAGCCTATCTCAATCATGCAATATCCTTAGGCAAAACCCCTCTATTAATTTAGAATATAAAACACTTTTGAATTCGAAAAACCCTAAACCAAGTTTTAGGGTTTTCGAGCCAAAACACATGATTTACACTAATTCAATTTGATTATGAGTAGTTTAAGATGTAGTGAACACATTTATAGTTTACCTTGATGATTGAAAAGCACATATTTGAAGGTTCTTGAATTTTTCGAGTGTTAGCAATGGAGGAAATAAAAAAATTTGAGTGTATGCGAGTTTGTGTATAAACAATAGGGTAAGGGGGTGTTTATTTTAACAAAAAAAACTTTTCGTTTTTGGCAGATTCACCCCCTATACTCTTATATCCTTTTCACTTTTAATTAATAACATTCCTAAGGTTTTTCTAGTTTGACTTTTGACCCTTTTAGTCCCTAAAGTTTTCTTAAACTAGACTAAGCCTTAAGATTTGCTATTAAGTCTCTAAAGGCATAAACACATAACATATTAAGCACAACAAAGTTAAAATGAATTAACTTCCCGTTAAACATTATTCTGTTATAGTTTAAAAACCTTTTTCCTTTTATCACAATGATGATTTTGAAGAAGATTATTTGACATTTTCTCCCCCTCAAACAATGACCCGTTTTCTATTTAAAGAGTTGTAGTCGTTGTTTGAGTGGTCAAATGCCTTGAAAAATCATTTTTGTTGGGATTAAAAGTCTTCTTGATGCTGTTTGAATTACTACTGCTCAGGTTTATGTTAATACTACTTTGATGAAGTTAGTACTGCTCATGGACTTCAAAGAAAATACGCTAAGTGTTTACCACTGCTAGTACACAGTTAGTATTGCTAGTACAAAGTTAAGACTGCTCAGTTAAAGTTAATGTTGCTAGTGAAAGTTACTACTGCTAGTACAAAGACTGCTTGAAGTTAATGCTGCTTACTTGATATGTATTAGTTATTTATAGAAAAGATTTTATATACTTAGAAAAGTATTATAAGCCGAGTAGGACTCCTTGGTATATAAAAGGAGGTCCTAAGGCATAGAGTTTTATACGTATCAAAAACATCTTTTATCAATCTTAGTCGTATAATTCATAGCTTCAAGGTCTTTGTAACCCTAATACTTTGAGAGTATTCGTATTATTATCATTAATAATATTGGAGCTTATTTGTTTTAAATTAGTGTATCATTGGTAATTCTTCTTAATATTAAAGATTAGATTTTGTATAATCTTTAATACATTCAAACAAAGCTTTTACTATAGTTGTGTTAGATTTATCTAATATAACTAATCCTTAAACAAGCTTAAGGAATTCGATCTATTGAAGTGGGATCAACAAGTGGTATCAGAGCTTGTTGAAAAGCTTTGAAAAAGAAGAACATGTTTTTATACACAAGATCTTTTGCTAAAAGATATGGATCAAGACTCTACACACATGGTGGTTACATCCAAAGTTCCCATGCTCAAACCTGGTGAGTATAAGATCTGGAGGATGAGGATTGAACAATATATCCAGATGATCAACTATGCACTATGGGAAGTCATAAAGAATGGTGCAACCTTGCCAAAAACAATAACTGTGGAAGGTGTTGTGATAGAGATGCCTATTACAACTGCTAAAGAAAAGGCTTAGAGAATATTAGAGGTGAAAGCTAGAAGCACTTTAATGATGGGCATTCCCAATGAACATCAGTTAAAGTTTAACTCTATAAAGGATGCTAAGAAGTTGCTGAAAGCTGTTGAAAAAAGAGATGGGTGGGGAATGAAGCTACAAAAAAAGACTCAAGGATCTCTTAACAGCAATATGAAAACTTCACTGCTCCAAGCTCAGAGATGCTTGATCAAACTTTTAATAGGATTCAAAACCTTGTGAGTCAGTTGGAGCTTTTGGGTGAAAAGCTTTCACATGAAGATGTTAATAAAAAATTATTAAGAAGTTTGTCACCTGAGTGGAACACACATGCTGTTGTGTGGAAGAATAAAGCTCAATTTGGATACAATGAGAATGGATGATCTCTACAACAACCTCACTGGTGTATGTGAACAAGAAGTTAAAGGTGATGTCTACTCAAGTTCATGTACACAGAACTGGCTTTTGGCGTCCTCTTCAAATAACAACAATAGCTAGCCACTAATGGAAGCAGTTAAATAATGGTCGGGGTTTAT
Organism: Tanacetum coccineum; assembly: GCA_026074375.1. Lineage (NCBI taxonomy): Eukaryota > Viridiplantae > Streptophyta > Magnoliopsida > Asterales > Asteraceae > Tanacetum > Tanacetum coccineum. Next base: position 31,893 of record BQNB010002027.1, on the reverse strand, counting down.
ATGCTACATCTCAAGTTAATGCTGCTGTACTCCTACAAATATTGATAACTTAAGTGATGCTGTTATTTGTTCACTCTTTGCTAGTCAACCAAATAGTCCTTAACTTGTACACGAGGACTTGCAACAAATCCATCCAGATGACATGAAAGAGATGGATTTGAGATGGCAAATGGCCATGTTGACTATGATGGCAGAGGTTTTGAAGAATAAGGAGGAAGCTTACTATTAATGGCAAATGAGATATTGGTTCTGCTAAGTCTAAAGTGGAGTGCCTACAACTGCCAAAGAGGGAAACATGTTGGCTAGTAGTGAGTGCGAAGTCCAGAAATCAAGACAACAAGAACAAGGAAAGCTCAAGAAGGAGTGTGCCTGTGGAAACATCTACTTCCACAGCTTTGGTGTCATGTGATGGTTTGGTGATATATGGTTGTGGATCAGGCAGAGGAAGGGTAATTATGCACTCATTGCTTTCTTATCTTCAAGTCCTGGCCAAAGGTATCACAATGATTCTATTTGTCAAAATCTTGTTTGGAAATGTATGACCTTTCTTAATCTCAAATATGATCAATGTTAAAAGATTTAAAGAAATCTGAGTTAATGGTTCTAGCTTATAAGACAGGTTTAAAGTCTGTGGAAGAAAAACTTAAAGTTTATAAAGCAAATGAGTCTATTTATTCACAAGAAAAAGATGGCATTCAACTTAATGTAGATAAATTTAAACATGCATCTAAAAGTTTAAACAAGCTCATAGAGTGTCAGATAGTTGACAATTGCAAGAAAGGTTTAGGCTATGAAAATTATAATGCAGTTCCACCTCCCTACACAGGAAATTTCATGCCTCCAACACCTGACTTGTCTTTTACTGGTTTAGATGAGTTTGTTAATGAGCATGTAGTTGAGAACAGTAAAGTTATGTCTAGTAAAGAAGAACCTAAGGTAGTTAGGAAGAATGATGATGCCCCAATTATTGAAGAATAGGTGTCAGATGATGAGGAAGAGGATGTGTCTCAGCCTAAAATTGAAAAGAAAACAGTTAGGCCTAGTATTGTTAAGAAAGAGTTTGTCAAATCTAAACAACAAGAAAAAACTACTAGGAAAACTGTTAAACAAGTTGAGCAACATAGGCAAAACACTCACAGTCCAAGAGGCAATCAAATAAATTGGAACAATATGATGTCTCAAAAACTAGGAAGCAATTTTGAGATGTTTAATAAGGCCTGTTATGTGTGTGGAAGCTTTGATCATTTGCAGGTTGATTGCAATTACCATCAAAAACAGTTTCAAAATCAAAGGATGGTAAAACCTGTTTGGAACAATGCTCAAAGGGTGAATCATCAAAACTTTGCTAAAAAGACTCACCCCTGTGCTAAAAAGAACATGGTTCCAAGAGCAGTACTAATGAAGTCTGGCTTAGTATCAATTAATACTGCTAGACAAAATATTTCTAAAACAGCAGTATTGGTTAATACTGCTAGACAAGTTAATATTGCTCACTCAAAAACAACAGTGAATGCTGCTAGACCAATGTCATATCTTTCTAAAACAACACATTCAACTGTTAAGAGGCCCATTCATAAGAACAAGCAATTACACTTAATCAAAGGTTAATATTGTTAGGGGTTTAAAAATTTAATACTGCTAGGCCAAAAGCAGTAGTTAATGCTGTTAAGGAAATAATTTTAATGCTGTTAAGGCCTCAGCCCTTGTTGGGTTTGGAAACCAAAGCATAAAGTTTTAGACCATGTTTCTAAACACAACAGTGCATCAATCACCTAAAAGTTTGATTATGTTGATGCACAAGGCAGATTTCCAGACAATGATGTTGGGTCCCCAAAAGAAATGATTTCCTATCTAATGTGCGGGCAATCCACAAAATGATTTACAGGCATCAAGGAAAGTATTGCTATTGGATGTCAAGGCAATGAACATGGAACTTGTTCCTATCTTACAGACTAATGAAGACGGATAGATGGAGGATATGTTGGCTTTTGGAAGGAACTTCAAAGGAGGAAAAATACAAGAAAAATGTACCATTAAAACTTGTAATCTAGATTTTAAAAAATGTGTATATTGTGAGAGAGTTAAAGTTTAATCTCTTAGTGTCTACAAAATGTGTGATAAAAGGAATAGTGTTCTTTTTTAATGACACTGAATTGTTATTTATTTTATCTACAAACTTAAAGTTAATTGATGAAAGTCAAGGTTTTACTTAGAGTTCCTAGAAAGGAACAATATGTATAGTGTTGATTTAACAATGAGTTCCTAAAGGCATGGTTTTAACTTGCCTTTTTGCAAAAGCCACATCTGATTAATCTAATACTTTGGCATAGAAGGCTAGGTCACTTAAATTTATAAACACCATGAATAAAATGGTTAAGGAAAAATTGTAAGAGGGGTTTTTTTTTTCCCTTCTAATTTTTGAAAATGATTCAAACCTGTATTGCTTGTCAAAAGGGAAAGCAGCACAAAGCCTCTTGTAAGACCAAAATAAAGAACTCAATCAGTCTTCCTTTACATTTGTTGCATATGGACTTGTTTGGTCCAACATTTGTAAAAACCTTATGAAGAAAATGTATTGCCTAGTTGTCACAGTGATACAATAGGTTTACATGGTTTTTCTTTTATAGTACTAAGGATTGAGATAGTGGCATTCTTAAGTCCTTTATATTGGATAGAAAATCTAGTGATAACAAGGTTAAGGTGATTAGATTGTGATAATGGGACTGAGTTTAAAAAAAAGCAGAAATGAATTAGTTTTGCAAAATGAAGGGTATTTTGAGATAATTTAGTGTAGCTAGAACTCCTCAATAAAATAGAGTTGCTGAGAGGAGGAATAGGACACTAATTGAGGCTGCTAGAACTATGCTAGCTGATTCTAGGTGCCAACTACTTTTTGGGCAAAAGCAGTTAATACTGCTTGCTATGTGCAAAATAGAGTGTTAGTAGTTAAGCCTCATAACAAGACCCATATAAACTTTTTCATGGTTTGACACCAAATTTAAGGTTTTATGAGCCATTTGGGGGGTCTCTTTTACTATTCTTAATACCATAGATCTTAGGAAAATTTGGTTGGATAAGGTGATGAAGGTTTCTTTGTTGGATACTCTTTGAATAGTAAAGCCTTTAGAGTATTCAATAGTAGAACAAGGATAGTGGAAGAAAACTTGCATATTAGGTTTAGTGAGAGTACACCTAATGCTATAGGTAGTGGACCAGATTGGCTATTTGATATTGATGCACTAACAAGAATAATGAATTATGAGCCAATTGTTGCAGGTACACAGTCTAATGGTTTTGCAGGTACAAAAGCAAGTGATAATGCAGGTCAAGCTAGAAAGGAGATAGAACCTGTCAAAAATTATATTTTGCTACCATTATGGACTGCTGATCCACCATATTCTCAAGATCCAAAGAGTTCTCATGATGATGGATCCAAACCTTCAAGTGATGATGGAAAGAAGGTTGATGAAGATCCAAGAAAAGAAAGTGAATGTAAAGATCAAGAGAAGGAAAATAATGTTAACAGCACTAACAATGTTAATACTGTTAGTTCAACTAGTAATGCTGCTGGCACAAATGAAGTTAATGCGGTTGGTGGAAAAACAAGCATTAAACTTCTATTTTATCTAAATATGTCTGCTTTGGAAGATTATAGCATATTTGACTTCTCAAGAGATGATGAAGATGATGGTGCAGTGGCTGACATGAACAATTTGGATACTACAATCCAAGTCAGTCCTAATCCAACTACAAGAATTCATAAAGATCATCCTCTTGATCAAGTGATTGGAGATTTGCAATCAGCTACACAAACAAGAAAGATGACCGACATAGAAGGAAACATGGTTTGTTTAGTTCTATTCAATAAAGAACAAACCATAACGACCTTCAAAACTACTTGTTTGCTTGCTTTTTATCTCAAGAAGAACCCAAAAAGGTAATTCATGCATTGAAAGATCCAAGCTGGATAGAGGCTTTGCAGGAAGAGCTTATACAATTCAAGTTACATGAAGTTTAGACTTTAGTGGATTTACCAAATGGAAAAAGGGCTATAGGCTCTAAATGGGTTTTAGAATAAAAACGAAAGGATGAAGGGGAATTTTTATAAGAAATAAAGCAAGATGGTTGTCAAGGGTTTACACCAGAAGAAGGGTTGACTATTATTGACTTTCAGAAATGACTCGCCCATACCAACATCACTGCTCTGGAGACGACATGTATCTCGTATCATCTCACGCTACTAAAGATGCCAAATATAGTTGTGTCGATGTAAAGAGAACTACTCATACTTTTAGAACACACTCTGTGTCTAACCGAGCGATATGTTAGATCACACTCATGACAGGTAGACGTGAATAATATATATATATAGGACTCTTATATCGCCGAATAGATAGAAACTTGCACCTTATAAATAGTTTTTATCACAAGAAGAACCCAAAAAGGTAATTCATGCATTAAAGGATCTAAGCTGGATAGAGGCTATGTAAGAAGAGCTTCTACAATTCAAGTTATAAGAAGTTTGGACTTTAGTGGATTTACCAAATGGAAAAAGGGCTATAGGTTCTAAATGGATTTTTAGGAATAAAAAAAATGAAAGGGGAATTGTAATAATAAATAAAGCAAGATTGGTTGCTCAAGGATACACACAAGAAGAAGGGATTGACTATGATGAAGTCTTTGCCCTTGTTGCAAGAATTGAAGCAATTAGGCTATTTTTAGCTTATGCTTCATTTAAAGATTTTATGGTGTATCAAATGGATGTAAAAAGTGACTTTCTCTATGGAAAGATTAAAGAAGAGGTGTATGTATGTCAACCACCAGAATTTAAAGATCCAGACTTTCCTGATAGAGTATACAATATTGAAAAAGCACTATATAGACTACATCAAGCTCCTAGAGCTTGGTATGAAACTTTGTTAACATATATGTTTGACAATGGGTTTCAAAGAGGGAAAATTGACAAGATCTTATTCATCAAAAGGCACAAAGGTGATATTTTGCTGGTCCAAGTTTATGTGGATGATATCATCTTTGGTTCAACAAAGAAGGAGCTATGCATTTCATTTGAGACGTTGATGCATGAGAAATTTCAGATGAGTTCTATGGGAGAACTTACATTTTTCTTGGGATTACAAGTGCAGCAGAAGAAGTATGGCATATTTATTAGTCTAGATAAATATGTTGTTGAAATTTTAAAGAAATTTTTGTTTATAGAAGTCAAGACTACAAGCACACCAATGGAAACTCAAAAGCCTCTGCTCAAGGATGAAGATGGTGAAGAAGTAGATATGCATATGTATAGGTCAATGATTAGTTCATTGATGTATCTTACATCTTCAATACCTGACATCATGTTTACAGTGTGTGCCTGTGCTAGATACCAAGTCAATTCAAAGGTTTCACATCTTCATGCTGTGAAAAGGATTTTTAGATACTTAAAAGGTCAACCAAAATGGGGCCTTTGGTATCCAAAAGATTCTCCTTTTGATTTGGTAGCATACACTTATGCTGGAGCAATCTTAGATCGGAAGTCTACAACAAGAGGTTGTTAATTCTTTGGATGTAGATTAATATCATGGCAGTGTAAGAAACAGACAGTGGTTGCAAATTCCACAACATAAGCTGTATAGGTGGCTTCTTCAAGTTAATGTGGACAAGTGCTTTGGATTCAGAATCAACTACTTGATTATGGGTACAATTTTATGCATACCAAAATCTTTATTGACAATAACAGTACTATTTTCATAATTAAAAATTCTGTTTTTCATTCAAAAACAAAGCATATAGAGATCATACATCAATTATTTAGAGATTGCAATGAAAAGAAATTGATTCAAATGGTCAAAATCTATACTGACAAGAATGTTACAGATTTGTTTACAAAAGCTTTTGATGTAAGTAGATTTCAATATTTGATTGTTAGTATTGGAATGGTGAATCTTTAGAGTCTTTTATCTCTTTATGTTTTTGTAGAGTTTTGAATGAATTAATACTGTTATTCATGTCATAAAAAGTTTATGCTGTTAAGTATAATTAATATTGCTGGTTATACTTAATACTGCTGAGTTACAACTGTTAGTTATACTTAATACTGCTAGGTATAATTAATATTATGATAATTGTGAAAATTGCTATAGCTTGTGTTTTCTTGGTTTTGGACAAACATTTTGCAGGAAAAGCAAAGAAAAGTGTTAAATTGATGATGGAAAAGCTATTTAGAATGGAATTGGAGTTAATGCTGGTGACTCAAACTTAATGCTGCTAGGCATAACTTACTACTGTTGGGTTACTACTGCTGGGTGAAAGTTAATGTTGTTGAGGGTATTTTCATAAATACTTTGATTAAGGGTTTCAATCGATCCTTTAATCAATTTTACTCTTTCAAATACTCTCTAACTACAAACCCTAACTCAATTTTATCATCCATTATCAAAACCCAACACAAATGGCAAATCTAAAGTTTGTAGATACTCATAACATGGTCGTATTTTTGTCTAAACCCGAAGAGAGTGATAGGTTTGAACAAATTGTGGATTTTTTGAATGCACGCCCTATAAAGTATGCACTAACCGTTAATCCCACAATATATATTTCTTGTATCGAACAGTTATGGTCTACTGTCAAGGCCAAAACTATCAATGGGGAAGTACAGTTGCATGCCCTAGTAGATGGCAAAAAGATAATCATCATTGAATCAACTGTTAGAAGATATCTTCAACTAGAAGATGCAGAAGGTGTTGATTGTCTACCAAATTTTACCATATTTGAACAACTTACACTGATGGGGTATGAGAAAATTTTACAAAAGCTAACTTTCTATAAGCCATTCTTTTCCCCACAATGGAAATTTCTGATTCATACAATTCTAAAATGTCTAAGTTCAAAGATTACTATATGGAATGAGTTTAGTAGTACTATGGCATCTGTAATTATCCGTTTGACTACAAATCAGAAGTTTACCTTTTTAAAATATATTTTTGAAAGTATGATTAGAAACTTGGATAATTTGTCTAGCAAATTTTTGATGTATCCAAGGTTTGTACAAGTGTTTTTGGTTCAACAACTTGATGGGCTACCAAATCATAAGAGAATTTATATTGCACCCTCTCACACTAAAAAGATATTTGGAAATATGAGAAGGGTAGGCAAAGGTTTTTCTAGTAGAGTAACACCGTTATTTCAAACAATAGTGGTACAAAACCAATCAGAATTGGGTAAAGGTTCATCAAATCCAACTGATCCCCATTACACACCCACCATTATTCAATCATTAACTCAACCTCAAAAGACACAAAAACCTAGGAACCCTAAAAGAAATGACACTCAGACACCTCAGTCTAGTGATCCTAGTGAAAATGTTGTAGATAAGGTTGTCCATAAGGAGTTGGGTGACAGTTTGGTGAGGGTTGCCACTACTGCTTCTAGCTTAGATGCAGAGTAGGACAGTGGTAACATAACTAAGACTCAATCTAAGGTAACACCTAATGAATCTAGTTCCCTAGGAACCACTTCAGGTGGTGGTCCCAAGTGCCAAGAAACCATGGGGGATACTATTACTCAAACTAGGTTTGAGAATGTATCTAAACATTCTAATGATTCACTACTCGCAAGAGGTAACACACTTCGAAGTGATGAGGATAGACTTAAACTTGAGGAATTGATGGCACTATGTACCACTTTACAAAACAGGGTTCTTGATTTGGAGAAGACAAAGACCACTCAAGCTAATGAGATTGCTAGTTTAAAAAGGAGGGTCAAGAAGCTTGAAAATAAAAATAGGTCAAGAACTCATAAGCTGAAGAGATTATACAAAGTTGGTTTGACAGCTAGGGTAGAATCCTCTGGAGATGAAGAAAGTTTAGGTGAGGATGCATCCAAACAGGGAAGGATTAATGCTATTGATGAAGATGAAGAAATTACCCTAGTTAGTGTTTAAGATGATGTTGACAAAGAGATGTTTGATATGGATGCTTTAAATGGTGAGGATGTGTTTGTGGCAGGGCAAAATGAAATGTTGTTGAAGTAGTCGATGCTACTCAAGTTAGTACTGCTACAACAACTCTTACTATTGAAGAAATTACTTTGGCTTAAGCACTTGAAGCATTAAAAACTTTAAAACCCAAGGTGAAAGGGATTGTTTTTCAAGAGCTAGGTAAATCTACAACAACAATAATAATTTCTTCACAACAATCACAAGACAAGGGTAAAGGAATATTGATAGAACCTGTGGAGCCATTAAAGAAGAAAGATTTAATCAGGCTTGATGAAGAAGTTGCTTTAAAATTACAAGTTGAATTTAATGAAGAAGAAAGACTTACAAGAGAGAAAGCTAAAAAATAATAAGAAGCCAATATTGCCTTGATTGAAACATGGGATGATATACATGCAAAGATTGATGTTGATCATCAATTGGCTAAAAGATTGCAAGCACAAGAACAAGAAGAGTTGTCTATTAAAGAAAAGGCTACATTATTTCAACAACTCTTAGAGAAAAGAAGAAAGTATTTTGCAGCTAAAAGAGCAGAAGAGAAAAGAAACAAACCACCAACAAAAGCTCAACAGAGAAAGATAATGTGTACTTACCTAAAGAACATGGAAGGATACAAGGTCAATGATTTGAAGTTGAAAGATTTTGATTCTATTTAAGAGATGTTTGACAGAGCATTCAAGAGGGTAAATACATTTGAATACTTTAGAACAGAGTTGGTGGAGGGCAAAGAAAAGAGAGAAGGAACTGAGCTAGCACAAGAGATTGCAAAGAACCAAAAGGTGAAAGATGACAAAGAAACAACAGAGAATAAAAAGTTAATAGAAATCATTCCAGATAAAGAAGAAGTAGCAATTGATGCTATTCCTTTGGCTGTTAAGTCTTTAAGTATTGTTGACTGGAAGATTTATAATGAAGGAAGAAAAGCTATTATCAAATAATAAGAACTGATGGAAAATATCAAATGTACATGATCTATAGTCACATGCTTAAAAGTTTTGACAGGGAAGATTTAGAAACTTTGTACAAGTTTGTAAAAGCTAAATATGAGTCAACAAGACCAGTGGAAGACTTGGATTTGGTCTTATGGAATGATTTGCAAACAATGTTTGAACCACATGTAGAAGATAGTGTATAGAGGAATCAACAAGACTACAAAGTGTTGAGTTTGAAGCTGTATGACTCCTGTGGAGTACATTTCTTGAGGATGCAACATGTGCAGATTTATATGTTGGTAGAAAAGAAGTAACCTCTTACACTATCTACACTTACAATGATGTTGGAAAAGAAGCTTATGATTAATTATGAAAGTGAAATGGCTTATCAGCTTCTTAAATTCATCTTAAAATAGCTTAAGAAGTAAAAAAGTGTTTGGAAGCATCCTCCTGGTGTTGATGAAGCTTTAAATGAAGAAACATGATGATTTTGAAGAAGAATATCAAGTTTAGGGGAGGATTGTTGGGATTAAAAGTCTTCTTGATGTTGTTTGAATTACTATTGGTCAAGTTTATGTTAATACTACTCTGATGAAGTTAGTACAACTCATGGACTTCAAAGAAAATATGCTAAGTGTTTACTACTGCTAGTACACAATTAGTACTGCTAGTATAAAGTTAAGACACCTCAGTTTAATTTAATGCTGCTAGTGAAAGTTACTACTGCTAGTACAAAGACTGCTTGAAGTTAATGCTGCTGAAGAGTTACTACTGCTTAAGAAAATATTCTAAGTAGTTAGTACTGCTAGTATTAAGTTAGTACTGTTTGTTAGTACTGCTTACTTGATATGTATTAGTTATTTATAGAAAAGATTTTATATACTTAGGAAAGTATTGTAAGCCGAGTAGGACTCCTTGGTGTATAAAAGGAGGTCCTAGGACATAGAGTTTTAAACGTATCAAAAACATCTTTTATCAATCTTAGTCGTATAATTCATAGCTTCAAGGTCTTTGTAACCCTAATACTTTGAGAGTATTCGTATTGTTATCATTAATAATATTGGAGCTTATTTGTTGAATTGTTTGTTCATTGAATTACTGTTTCATTGATAATTCTTCTTAATATTAAAGATTAGATTCCGCATAATCTTTAATACATTCAAACAAAGCTTTTACTATAGTTGTGTTAGATTTATCTAATATAACTAATCTTTAAACAAGCTTAAGGAATTTGATCTATTGAAGTGGGATCAACAATTTTCTGATGAACTACTAAGATGATTATTTTGTTTCAAAAATCAACACCATAAAATAAGATTTCTCTTATTTTGACAAATAAGTGCACTGACATGTACACTGATTTTGGAATATAGCATGGATTATGTTGCAAAGTAAACATAAGCCTTTGAATGAATATGAAGTAATTCATTCCCGAGAAAAATTAATTTCCCGTTATGAGGTCAAGTTTTTTTTGGCGAAATACTTGCCTTTAAATTGAGGATCGGGTTACTATCTGAAATAATAGCAAGCCATTGACATGTTTTGAAAACTTGAACTTCTGCTCAAGCTTCACTTACAACACTGTGTCATTATTAAATGGCATTTCTAAGGCAGTAAATGTTATCGATTTTCAAAAGACTTGTCAGAATTACATATTTTTGTATTTTTTCTGGTTTTATATTTTTGTATTTTGTTTTTGAAAATTTTATGAATGAAAAATCTTTTTGTGTTTTATGTTTTCTTATATACATATGATACATAGGATATGTGAAGAGTTACCACCATTAATCTTCCTCTTCTTCTGTCAGACGTTTCAGAGTATTTAGAGACATACTTCTCATGCCAAGCTTTTCGATTAAGAAGTTGAATCTTTCTCGTGGCAATGCTTTGGTGAAGATGTCCACAAGTTGATATTCGGTTCTGACAAAGTAGAGTTCCACTACTCCATTCTCCACTTGCCCTTTAATAACGTGGTATCTCACATCTATGCGTTTTGATCTTAAGTGTTGAACATTGTTATAGCATAAAGCGATTGCACTCTTGTTATCACAGTACAGAGGAATCTTATTGAATTTAAATCCATAATGTGTTATGTGATCTCATCCATAAGATTTGAGCACAACACCAAGAAAATGTTATATATTATGCCTCTGTACTAGAGATAGCAATGCACTTTTGCTTCTTAGATGACCAACTTACAAGTTTATCCCCCAAGAATTATGCACTTCCAGATGTGCTGCGTCTAGTATCTTGACATCCAGCATGGTCTGCATCTGCATATGCTATTAGAGTAATGCAAGAATCTTTCGAGTACCATAGATCCATATCAATGGTTCCTTTTAGGTATTGAAAGACCCGCTTAACTGCATGTAAGTGCTTTTCGGCAGGCTTTGCTTGATACCGGGCACACATGCACACTACAAATACGAGGTCAAGCCTACTAGATGTAAGATACATTAAGGAACCAATCATACCAAGGTAATGTGTAGGATCGAATGTTTCCCCTGTAGATCTTCATCTAGTTTACTTTTGTCCACCAAAGGGATGTCAACACAATCAGTAGATAGCATACTATATTTCTTTATTATTTCAAGAGCATAGTTAGACTGGTTAATAAAGATGCCTCTAAGACTTTAAGAAATTTGAAGTCTAAGAAAGAAAGATATTTTTCCTATCATCGACATCTTAAATTTAAAAGTCATTATTTTAACAAATTCATCACACATGGCAGGATTAGAAGAGGCAAAAATTATATCGTTGACATAAATTTGTACCAATAAAATGTCGCGGGCTACTTTCCTAGTGAATAGAGTTGGATCGACTACACCTTTAGAGAATTCTTGTGATAGTAGAAAACTGGACAGCATGTGGTGGAGCTTGTTTAAGACCATAAAGTGCCTTTTTGAGCCTGTACACGGGGTTTGTCTTGTCTTGATGTACGAATCCTTTTGGTTGACTAACATAGACCACTTCGTGAAGCTCTCCATTTAAGAATGCAGTTTTGACATCCATCTGATAGATTATCATGTTCTTGTTGGCAACATTGGCAATGAAGATACGAATGGCCTCTATTCTAGCAACAGGTGCAAACGATTCCTTGAAATCAATCCCCTCCTCTTGATGAAATCCTTGAGCAACCAATCTAGCCTTGTTCTTAAGGACACCTTCATATTCATCTTTTTTTAACTTTGTAGATCCATTTTAATTTGATCAACATTACAAGATTTGGATATGGTACTAATTCCTAAACTTGTAGCCGTTCGAACTCGTGAATTTCTTCTTGCATTGCATCGATCCATGATGGTTCGGTCATTACTTTTTTGAAGTTCTTCGGCTCAATAGAAGTTAAGAAGGCATCGAAATAACACCACATGGCGTCAGTCTGAAGTTTCTTTCTGGTGGAGTGATGTGTGCTAAAACACACATCATTTGTACCCCGGAAAATGCTAATAAATAGACTAAAACACTAAAATATGGATAAATATATTGCAAATATGTTTGTATTGTGTTTTTATGTCTTATAGGTACAAAGGCTTAAAAAACAAAGCAAAAATGGTAATTTTCGAGTGACTTTCAACGACGTTTTTACGTTTATTGAGGCTTTAACGAAGTCGTTAATATTCCTCGACCACACCATTGGAAAGAGCATGAAATTACGAGTCCAATGGTATCGGCCTTTCATATGTGAACCTCTTTATTTTGAACCTTTTTCGTCCCTGTTTGAACCTTTAGTTATAATGAACCTGGTCCAAGTTTATCAAAGGGTATATATTAAATTTTACATTGTATTATTGAAGCTATGCTCTAGCACAACGGTAAGCTTGCTAGAGCTATGCTTCTATACCAAGAGGTCCCAAGTTCGATTCTGCTTGGGGTGTAGTTGTTAAAGTCTACGTCAGCATCCACGTGGGCACACGTGGATCCATGTAGCGACCCGGCCCAAGACCCGACCTGACCTGGCCCGTTGACCCGCCTGTTGACTGGCGGTCAACCATCGTTGATCGGTGGTCAATGGTGGACTGCCACTGTTGACCATAGCGGACCGCCATAGTTGACCACCGGTCGCCACCATTGACTGTCGCCGTTGACCGATGGTCCAGCGATGGTTAACCGGTGGTTGACTGTCGTTGACCACCTTTAACTGGTGGTCCGATGGTGGCTCCGGTGAAGGCTGGCAAGCCATGTGGCACCACTCAGGTGGTGACACGTGGCTATCTAATGATTATTTGCAAGGATGACAGGTCAGTACGAGGTTCAGGTTCAGAAGGTTCAGTACGAGGTTCAGGTTCAGAGGGCAGTACGAGGTTCAGGGTGTACAAGGTGGCTAGCCAATCGCAGGCTGCCATGTGGACAAAATGACAAAATGACAGCTATCAAAGACGCGTAAATATAAAGAAATCATTGGCACCTTCCTATGAAACTTCCTAGGCACGCAAAAAGACCAAAATACCCCCCAAATCTAGAGCTTTGATTGGTTATAGACCTGAAAGGACGAAATTGCCCCTCCCATTACTTGGGCTATATAAATCAACAGACGTAGCAACAGAGGAGTGTTAGATTTAGTAGGTATTTTCACATAGTAGTTGTAGTGTAGTTTTAGGAGTAGAGTAGTTTAGCTTATTATTGTAAAAGCTTTTTAGCTTATTCTCAACTTATTGTATTGTCTTATTTTTCATGAATGAAGATGTTGATTTTAAGGTTGGTTTTTATTAATGCTTATTTACTTTTTTACTTTTATTTATGCTTATTCTTCTACTCTTTCTCTTCTTTTGCTTATTTCAAAATAAGCTCATGCTTATAGCTTATTTTTGGATCCCATCTCTTAAGCTTATATTCTAATAAGCTACTTCCATAGCTTATTTAGACTAGCTATATTTTTATATTGTTTCGATTTAGAGCTTTTCGAGGGAGCTTATTTTAGTGGTTTCGATGCTTATTCTTATTCACAAGCTTTATTTTTTTATTTGATCTAATCCTTATTCACTACCGATCCCTGAGTTATTTGATTGAACACTTAGTTTCGGGTGGATTAGATCTAAAATTAGTAGATCTATTTTTTTTAGTTTATTTCTAGCAATTAAAGTTTGTTTGCTTTTTAATTCTTAAGTTATTTTTTCTTAGATCTAATTCTTTAAAATATACCCGATCCAAGTAGTTTACATTGATTGAACATTAGTTTCGGGTAGATTTAGATCTAAAGTTTTCAATTTTTTATTAGCGTATTGTTCTTTAGAATAAATTTCTAAGCTTATTTTGTTCTTAGTAGGCTTAATATTATCTTGTTCATTTAATCATTATTTGGTTTTAATGTTGATAAAATCTATCAAAACTATAAGGCGGAGTGTAAAGGGTCTTATAAGGATGATTAAATAGATAAAGTTTTGATCTTTTATGGTTTTTATGGAAGTAAATTAGTAGATAAAGTTGACAACCATTTATTTGCTAGTTAGTGAAGTAGAAGCCTTTAAAGTTAGAAGCATGTATTTGCTTTATGAAGTTTGTAGTTCGGGTGGTTTTCGTTTATTGAGCAGCTCGTTCGTTCGGGTTCTATTTTCTAATCTCTTTTCAATACTTAGAATAGTTTTATTTTATCGTTTCATAATATATTTGCGTATTTGATTTTTGCCATGCTTAGTGTAGATTTATTTTTGTCGTTAAATGCTATGTTTGTTAAATTGAATTTCGTTATAAGTAGTGAGTAAATAACTTGTGTTTGCTAAGTGATTAGTGATTTGGAATTTAAGTGCGGTTTTAAAAAGGTTTTCAAAAAATAGTCATGAGAATTTTCCAATTTACACACCGTCATTTACTTTTAATGCAATTTAAATACTTGTCATTTATTTTTTAATAAAGATTTACATTTACTTGTCTTTAATCTGTCTTGAAAATTGTTTTTTAAGGATTTTAATTTGTTAAACCTAAGCCCACACTTGATGAACATTTCACGTCACTTAGCAAGCATTTTTGTCATTTATATCTTTTAGATTAATTTTAGTTTAATAATTTGATTTTAATCTTAGAATTAATATTAGTTTAATTTTTAGTATAAAAATAGTTTAAAACCAAAACCAAAAACTTGAATGACAATCAAGCTCGATTTACAACTTGAACGTAGATTTCCATTCATCTCTCGCTGAGGAAAACGATACCCGTGTTGATTACTTATTATTCTTTCCTAAGAATAATTTGTATGATACTTTGCTTACGTATACGTATATGTATTTTCTATAAATATATATAATATATTTGAGGGTTTATTTGATAAACGCGTGTGAAAACGACTACATCAAAATGGCGCCGCTGCCGGGGAGAGGTGTAGCGATTTTTACGGGATTGTTCGTGTTCGAGCCTTGAAGATCCTTTCTTCGGAAAGTTTATTTTCGTTATTATAAAAAAAATCCAAAAATATTTTTCTTCTTATTTTATTTTTCCTTTTCTTTTATAAATATTAAAAATACCAAAAAATATTTTATTTATATTATCTTTATAAAAATTTTCAAAAAATATTCTCCTTTATCCTCTTACTTCATTTAATTCTTATCTTCTTTATCCTCTTATCCGTTTAATTCTTCGACATGTCTTCGTATAACCATTTTGGTTGCTCGTGGTGTGGAGGTCCGTTTAATGGTGGAAACTGTCCGGGCTGTAGCAGTGTAGGATCCGGAAATGAGTTTGTCTATGACCCAAATCCTTATTCTTATAATGAAACACCGAACTTCTTCAACCAACCTCCACAGCCCCAGTACGAGACATACTCTGTTGTTATGTGGAACGATTTCACTTATGGGTTTGATGTCCACACCGGGTATCGCTTGTCTATGAGCAGGAACCGTGCTACAATCAAAACTTTAGTGATACTTATTATCCACAAAATTCACCGAGTTTTTCTCAACAATATCTTTGCTGTGATAACTGTGGGGGACCTCATGCTACTTTTCAGTGTCACCCGATGAACTAAAATTTTAATTCTTTCAGTTTTGACCATATTCAACCCCCACAGTAGTTCGATAATCATCAGCCTCGGGAAATTCCAGAAGTTACTCCATTTGTTGAAAGTAAAGAATGGATTGAAACAAATAACGAGCTTTATACGATAATGGAAGATTTTATGAAAAGAATGAATCAACAACGTGAGCAGGAGGCTTTACTTGTAGCTCAACGTGAGCAAGAATTACGTGAACAAGAGCAGGCAGCTCAAGAAAAGGAAGAACTTTCACCGAACTTCGTTTTTCGTCAACTTATTGAAGAAATATGTGGCACAAGAGCAAGTGTAGAGCAAAAGCAAAATATGGAAGATACGATGCTAGATCTGCTTGAAATTTGTCGACAAAAAGAGCTTTATTGTATGCATAATAATGTTGAAGATCTAATTGAAAGTGCTCTTAATTCTAAACTTCTCTTGATTAATTTGAATTCTCAACGTCTCAATAAGGAAGAGCAGGAAGTTAAGAATATCGCAGAGCCGTCAAGCTTACTTCAAAATGTATTACATCGTTCTTTGCAGAATTTCAAAGTTATTTCTAAGGAGAGTACTATTCCTTTGAAAAAAACACCTTAAATTTCTACCGGTTATGCAATTCACACGATTTACACTCCGATGGAACCCACGAGGACTCTCTTATAATGGGGAATGAGGAACTTAGCACTATTCCTGAAAAGGAATTGGACAAATTCATAAAGTCCAGTGTTGAGGACCTTATTCCAATCCCAAGAGAGTCTGAGGATACATCCGGTAGTGATAGTAAGAGCGTTTTACCTTCGAGTAATGATTTCTCTTCCATTTTTGAGGAAAAATCCGTGACTTTCTCTAACCCTCTTTTCGATTCAAATGATTTTACCTCTAATGATAACGAGTTACTATCCGATGAGGACGTTCTGGAAGATGTTAAAATTTACTCGAACTCTCTTTTCGAATTTGATGACGAATATATCTCTAGTGAAGTAAATCCTTTTTTTGATGAGGTGTTATAGGGCATTGAGTGCAAGGATTCTTACGATTCCAACCTTGATGAGTCGACTTTCCTTGTCACACCTTTTTCCGATGCTAATGAGGATGAGTGTTTCGACCCAGGAGGCGTAATTGATGAAATCGATGCTTTTCTAGATATGGATATTTCTACAGATATTGAGAATGGTTATCATGATTCAGAGGGAGATATAATCTATCTTGAGAGTTGCTATTGATGACACTAGCCCTTAATCACCCTCCAAGGGGTTTTTAGTCATGGACCAAAGAAGTTAAAGGATGAACCTGATAATGATGATTTGATGACCGAGGACAAAGTTTTGTGAACCGGGATTGGGATTTTTGAGAAGAGGTTTTTTTCTCGACAGTTATGAAGTTAATCCCTGAGGGATCGCCATTATTTTCCCATCACATTTGTTATCCGAATATTTCTTCCTTATCTCACTTATTCGGTGGATTCTTCTTTTCTTCTCTCCTCCGGGAGTGAGGATACTAATTTTGACCCCGGCATTTCCACTTTTCATTTTTCTTCTCTTAAGCTGGTGGCATATGAAAATCCGATAGTGATTTTTCTATTCTTCTGTTTTTGCCCCAAAGACAAAGGAATTCGAGGAGAATCAAGCTAGAGACTCGCACAAAAACAAGCGCTTCTTGGGAGGCAACCCGTGTCTTTTTTTCTTGATTAATTAGATAGTGTGTGATTTTATAGCCTAAGTGTGGGGGCGTGTTTCTTTCTATGGTATGGGGTTTCATTTTTGCAGGATTCCTTAAGATCATGAAGACCCGTTCTTGTTTTCAATCCTCTAATCATCCGGTCTTCAATCTTTTACTTATTATGGAATCCTTAATCCTGATCATGTATATATGTATTGTTTCCCCTTTCACACTTAGAATTTTTTGCATTTGTCTTTTTCATTCCTAAGTGTGGGGGTAAAACCCGACATTTTTGAACATTGAGGCCAATGTTCCATTCTAAGTGTGGGGGAATTTCTATCGAAATGTGATCATACCTGTGCCTATATGTGTTCCCACGCAACCCCGTTTTGACCAAAATTTTAAATTTTTTATTATTATGATATATATATATATATAAAATGAAAAAATGATGAAAATATTAAAGTATAGAAATAATTAGGCCCGTAGAACTAGGTAGCTTTTGACTTGACCGAGTTTTAAACTCTAGCTTTCTCCTTAGCTTTTTAGACTAAGCGTTTGCTCAACTTTAAAATTTTGCAAAGGATATATTATGATGAGTTTATATATTAAGTTTGAATTCTAAGCCGTGGATTAGTTGGATATCTTAGAGCTCATAGAGGTTACTTGTGGCTTTTTACTTCCCACAGCTTTAATAAAACGTTTTTATATAATTGTTGAATAAATAAAGTTACTTTATGTTTTTTGCGATCTTTTGTTTAAATCACTTCGTAGATATTCCTTTTGGTGAAGTAAGGTTTACACATCGAGTTTTGTCAGGGTTGTGGGAAAATAGACCTCCTGGGACCATGGTCGGCTCGCATACCGATGTGCAGTTGTTAAAAGACCATTGGACTTGAAAAAATTTGGCTCATTAATAATCATAATTATGTAAATAACCGAAGCGAAATAAGACTTCTGGAATTCATGGTCGGCTGCGCATACCGATGTGACAATCTTTAAAGGGTGGATGAAAGATAATAATAAAAATGTGGGCTATAAAATTTTTTGCTGCATCTTGCCTGCTTCACATACCGATGGTTTGCAGCCTTCCAAAATAAGGACATGGTTATAATAATCGATGACTGATAAAAGTTTGTGCATCTTGCGGCTCACAACGATGGTTGCAAGCCTTCTAAAAGGTCGAGGAAATTCCGAAGTCGAATATGTTTGATGCATCTTAAGGCTCACAGAACCGTTGTTGAGCCTTTTAAAGGACGAGGTTTATAATGTTGCAATAATAATAAGTATTTTAAAGCCAAATCTCAACTCCGGGGATATTTAAATAAAGCCTCCATCTCTGGACTCGTAGTTGAGTTGTTGCGGATGAAATAAAAAGGATAACCCCTAAATCATGCGAAATTAGAACCTTAATGTGGACCTTATTCTCACCATATCGTCTCTTTAGGAAAGAATTTCAAACTAATTGTGGTCTAAACCGGGTTTACTTTATATTAATAAGGGCATAATTTATTTGTCACCAATAATAATAATAATAAAATCTTTAGAGGAATTTAGCAATAAGGGAGCGAAAAGTTAAGATTATACTTATACAATTATTATTTAGGAGTAGTGTTAGCATCTTATCTTATATTTGGCTGTGATTTTGTTTTAAGCTTAGTTTGGGGATTGCAAAAATCAAGGATGACGAACTCCCATTCTTAAAGCCTTTTTAATAATGTTATTTAATTCTTATCTTAGTTTTTATTATTATTAAATAAGTGGTTAAAACGGGGGCGCTTTAAAAATAAATAGTTTTTCAACCTTCTTAATGGACATTTTCTGTTCTTGTTTGATTGTGAGGGGTCATAATTAAAAAGGGGATTTAATTATTTATTTTTGGGCGTGTTTTATTTACATTGCGTGTGGGACCAACAATGGCTTAGTATGGGGGAATTTTGATGTGTGCTAAAACACACATCATTTGTACTCCCAGGAAATATGCGATAAATTAAACGGACCTCTAACTAAAACACTAAATATGGGGGATAAATATTATATGTTGCAAATATGTTTGTATTGTGTTTTTATGTCTTACAGGTACAAAGGATTAAAAACAAAGCAAAAACGGTAATTTTTGGGTGACTTTCGATGACGTTTTTACGTTTATCGAGGCTCTAACGAAGTCGTTAATATTCCCCGATCACACCATTGGAAAGAGCACAAAATTACGAGTCCAACGGTATCGGCCTTTCATATGTGAACCTTTTTATTTTGAACCTTTTTCGTCCCTGTTTGAACCTTTAGTTATAATGAACCTGGTCCAAGTTTATCAAAGGGTATATATTAAATTTTACATTGTATTATTGAAGCTATGCTCTAGCACAGCGGTAAGCTTTCTAGAGTTATGCTTCTATACCAAGAGGTCCTGAGTTCGATGTTCGATTCTGCTTGGGGTGTAGTTGTTAAAGTCCACGTCAGCATCCACGTGGGCACACGTGGTTGACACGTGGATCCACATGGCGACCCGGCCCAAGACCCGACCTGACCTGGCCCGTTGACCCGCCTGTTGACTGGCGGTCAACCATCGTTGATCGGTGGTCCAACGCTGGTCAACGGTGGACCGCCACTCAGATTCGACCGTCGCGGACACGGCCAGCAGTTGACCAAACGGTTCGCCACCTATTGACCGCCGCCATGACGGTGTCGGCGGGTGGGTAACCGTGTGGGATTGACTGCGTTTGGAACACCTTTGACTGGTGGTCCGGTTGTGTGGCTTCGGTGACGGTCTGACAAGCACGGGAACCACTAAAGGTGGTGACCGTGGCTATCTAATGATATTGCAACGATGAATGGTCAGTACGATGTTAGGTTCAGAAGGTTCAGTACCGAGGTTCAGGTTTTAACGGGCAGTTACGAGCGTTAGGGTGTACAAGGAGGTAAGCCAATTCGCAGAGCCTGCCACTGGTGGACAAAATGACAAAATGGCAGCTGTCAAAGACGCGTAAATATAAAGCAATCATTGACACCTTCCTATGAAACTTCCTAGGCATGCAAAAAGACCAAAATACCCCCTTAAATCTGGAGCTTTGATTGGTTATAGACCTGAAAGGACAAAATTGCGCCTCTCATTACTTTGGCTATATAAATCAACAGACGCAGCAACAGAGGAGTGTTAGATTTAGTAGGTATTTTCACATAGTAGTTGTACTGTAGTTTTAGGAGTAGAATAGTTTAGCTTATCATTGTAAAAGCTTTTTAGCTTATTCTCAACTTATTGTATTGGCTTATTTTTCATGAATGAAGATGTTGATTTTAAGGTTGGTTTTTATTAATGCTTATTTACTTTTTTACTTTTCTTTATGCTTATTCTTCTACTCTTTCTCCTCTTTTGCTTATTTCCAAATAAGCGCATGCTTATAGCTTATTTTTGGATCCCATCTCTTAAGCTTATATTCTAATAAGCTACTTCCATAGCTTATTTAGACTAGCTTATTTTATATTGTTTTCGATTTAGAGCTTTTTGAGTGAGCTTATTTTAGCTTATTTTCGATTGCTTATTTTTATTCAAGCTTTTTTTTATATAGATCTAATCCTTAATCATACCTGATCCGAGTTCATTTGATTGAACACCTTAGTTTTGGGTGGATTAGATCTAAAAATAGTAGATATATTATTTTTAGCTTATTTTCTAGCATAAAGTTTGTTGCTTTTTAATTCTAGCTTATTTTTCTTAGATCTAAATCTTTAAATATACCCGATCCAAGTTCACTTGATTGAATACCTTAGTTTCGGGTAGATTTAGAACTAAAGTTTTCATCTTTTTATTAGCTTATTGTCTTTAGAATAAAATCTAGCTTATTTTGTCTTAGTAGCTCATTATTATCTTGTTCATCTTAACCCTTGTTTGTTTTAATGTTGATGAAATCTATCCAACTCTAAGGCCAGAGCTTAAGGGTCTAATAAGGTTGATAAATAGATAAAGTTTTAATTTTTATGGTTTTTATGGAAGTAATTAGTAGATAAAGTTGACACCTTTATTTGCTAATTAGTGAAGTAGAAGCTTTTTAAGTGATAAGCTTATTTGTTTATTAAGTTTATAAGATCGGGTGGTTTTATATCATTGCAGTTCTTCAATTCGGTTTCATTTTCTATTATTTTTCAATTAATTAGTGTAGCTTTAGTATAAAATGTTTTGCTTTGCTTATTTGATCATTATGAGTAACGAGTAGTTTAATTAATGCTTGTTAAGTGATTTAGTGTTTTGGAATTTAAGTGCGGTTTTAAAAAAGGTTTAAAAAAATTATTAGTCATTAGAATTTTCCAATTTACATACCGTCATTTACTTTTAATGCAATTTAAATACTTGTCATTTATTTTAAAAAAGTATTTTACTTTACTTGTCATTTAATTTCTTGAAACTTGTTTTCTAAGGATTTTAATTCGTTAAACCTAAGCCCGCACTTAAGGAACTTTTCACGTCACTTAGCAAGCATATTCGTCATTTATATCTTTTAGATCAATTTTAGTTTAATCTTTTAGTTTTTAATCTTAGAATTAATATTAGTTTAATTTTTAGTATAAAAATAGTTTAAAACCAAAACCAAAAACTTGAATGACAATCAAGCTCGATTTACAACTTGAACGTAGATTTCCATTCATCTCTCGCTGAGGAAAACGATACCCGTGTTGATTACTTATTATTCTTTCCTAAGAATAATTTGTATGATACTTTGCTTACGTATACGTATATGTATTTTCTATAAATATATATAATATATTTGAGGGTTTATTTGATAAACGCGTGTGAAAACGACTACATCATGGAGACCGATCTAGAAGGATTTCCAATCACATTTGTTAATGGGTGGTTCTTGGTCTATCTACCAAGAAGTTTAAATGGAGTGTAGGATAGCTACACATTCGAGGATGACTCCTGTAAAGATGAGTCTCTATTGAGAATATTTTGTACGGGAGTGTATTCAAATGATGCAAGTTCTTTTTGTACATTAGCACCTTGAGAAACAGAATTTTCATTAAGTGTTTCATGACAAGGATCATCAAAGTATGTGTTTTCTATTTGTTCCGCCACACCTTGAGAAATGGTTGGAGATTGATGCTGTTGTGGAGTTGATGGAGTGCTTGCAGATGGTGCATCATGTTCAAGAGAAGTAGATACAGGTAAACCGGTTGGATCAGCAGGTCTTTGAGCCATATCTAGGAGAACTTGAGAAACAACACTTGGTGGAGAGTTAAGAAATTCATCAAACATTGGTTGGAACAAGAGATCCCAATCATTTTTAGTGGGTGGTACATAAGGTGGTTGTGGAATAGGATCAGGCACGAGTCCTGAACTGAGTGGTGCAGAAGTCATTACTTGAGGTGCGGGTCCTGAACAGAACTGTTCAGAAGCTATTGTTGTCAGCTCAGCAAACGTGAAATGAATTGTTTCTTGAATAAGTCAGGTTATTTTGTTGTAGATTTGATAGGCTTTCTTTGCTGGAGCATACCCAACAAAAATACCAATATCAGCCTTCGCTTTTAATTTACCTAAATCCTCACTATCATTTGTCGGATAACATAAGGAGCCAAAGACATAAAAATGGGATAAATCAGGTTTCTTGTCATGCAGAAGCTCATAGGGTGCTTTGTTGTACCAGATACGTATGAGGGAACGATTTTGGGTATAACATGCTGTAGAGACTCCTTCTGACCACAAGAAAATGGAGCTTTAGAGAAAATTAACATGGTATGAGTAGCTTCCACTAAAGTCCGATTTTGCCTTTAGAGAACGCCATTCTGTTGTAGAGTGCGAGCAACTGATGTCTCATGTGTAATCCTGACATTCTCATAATAATCTCTAAGGGTCTGATTCACAAATTTAGTTCCATTATTTGTTCGGATGTTTCAGACAGTTGCATTCATACGAACTTGTATCTATTTCAAGCATTTGATAATATTTTCAGGAGCGTCATCCTTTGCGCGTAAAAACTTTACTTATGTAAACCGAGAGTAATCATCAACAATTACTAAGATGTAATTCTTCCCATTTATACTCTTCATGCGTATTGGCCCGCAAAGATCCATATGCAGAAGAGATAGTTTTTCTTAGTTAGTGTCTGCAGCTTTGGATTTGTGAGAGGGTTTCTTACTTTTTCCTAGAGAGCATGCCGAACATAAATCATCTTTCTCAAATTTTAACTTAGGTAGACCCCTAACAAGACCTTGTTTTGCTAACTGATTTAGAGTACCAAAGTTTAAATGAGACAGCCGTCAGTGCCATAACCAGCTTTTAGTCTTCGAGGCTTTGGATAGTAAGCAAATTGGAAAAGACTTCAGCATGTTATCTAGAGAAATAGTGTACAAATTTGTGTCTCTTGATCCAGAAAGTAAATCAGCATCGTCTGAGTTCTGAATATAACACGTGTGTTTCCGAAATGCAACTTCAAGATTCGAGTCACAGAATTGACCCACAGAGAAAAAATTGTGTCCAAGACCCTCAACATAGTAAACCCTGGAGATTGTAACATTCCTTAGCTGATAGTCACCGTAACCTATGATCTTTGCAATTTGGTCGTTTTCGAATCTGATCGTACCCAAAAATTTGCTAACGAAGTTGATAAGCTGAGATCGCTGCCTGGTCATATGCTTGAAGCAGCCCGAGTCCAGGTACCAAAGTACGATTTGTACGACCTGAAAATGACACGGATGAAGTTGGAGCAGTAGAAACATTGGATCCCCAGATTTTCATGGGTTCTGAGTTGTTAGAAATCTTTGATGCTACTCTCTTAGAGTTTCTACTCGGCCCTACATTTGTGATATCTGTGAGATTTCCTGATTTACTGCTACTGGGTTTGATGTACTAGTTACTAGTGTAGGAGTTGGTTTCTTAGTAGGCATTACTAAAGTGGAGGTGACCTTAGTTAAAGGGAATTTGTTTCTATCTAGAGTGAATGCCTGGCCTGTAGGTATCTACCTATATCCTACATTAGTAAAGATTTTACTCATTCTTTTACACATTTTCTTCTTTTTACTCTTATCATTTCTAGATTTCACCGATTTAACGCTAGCATTCACATCAACAAGATAATCACGAACACATGAATCATGGATAGAATCAAACATACATTCATTGCAAGTAGCACACATAAGTTGAGAATTCGCATTTAGCATAGACTACTGGACATTTAAATTACAGACATATTTGGATATAAGTTTTGAATTATTTAAACTTGACTTAGCAATCCTAGGATGGTCTTCTATTGTATTTTTCTTCTTGTTACTACGTGAAGTTTGCGGGATCCTATCATTCTTTGTATTGCTCTTAGGCTTGATCCGCTAACTTCAGTAGAATAGCTTACTCCTATAGAAGGTGACATAGAATTGTTAGTGGTCTTTTTTCCTGTGGCTTTACTTGTTTGTGTGTGTTATCATTTGATGTTGCACATGGTTCTACAAACCTAACTCCCCTCGTCCTGTTCAAAGGTGTAACCGCAACTAACTCATCACTAACATGTTTTGTACTAGGACATGTAGCACTAACATAGACAAGCAATTCCTGAATGTGTGTGACAAACTTATAAGCAGAGTCTAAGTTACTATCTAAAGGCCTTATTTCTCTAGCATCTTTGATAATTTCATGAAGTATATCAGCATTTGCTTGTGTATGCTTAAGATAGTGTACATGTGCAACCATATTATTCTTTATGAAAGGGGAAAGAGGTGGCAAATCTAATTTATAATCTTTTGAAGTAACCACATTCGAATTATGCACATTTTGAACACTCTCAACAATATTCTTTCCTTTTAAGATCGCAATATGTTCTTTCAGTTTCGCAATCGATACATTATTAGCTTCTAACTGAGCGTGCAATTTGTTGATTGTGAAAAATTCCTTGAATTCTTGAGCATTTTGATTAAGAGGTGGTCTTTGATTTTGAAAACTTTCTTTGTTTTGATGCAGTTTAATTTCAAGAGAAATGCACTGATTTTCAAGTCGAAAACATCGGTTAGAAAGTTCATTGTAAACAGCCTTGTCAATCATATCATTCTTTCTAGCAAGCTCAGTCTAAAGTTTTAAATTATCTTCATATTCATCCATAAAACTTTGTTCCATGGATTTATAATCATTAATGGAAGCTAAAGAATTAACAGCAGTATGCACAAGATCTTGAGATATAAGCAGCTTCATTAATCGATCAGTTTCATGTTTTAACCGGTCTAAAGCAGAATTATCATGAACAAGAAAATTATGATTCGCAGGTAACACATTATCATGATGATTATTATTATGCATTACAACATTCATAACATCTTGACAAAGAATATGCTCTAAAAGACGATCAATATCAAGGCTTAATTCCTTTTTCTCAATCTTAAAATATTTCTTATCTACAGAACATTTGGCAACCTCGGTTTCCTTTTGGTTAAAAACAACTCTCGTTTCTTTAAGTTCTTTGTGCAAACCATGATCAAACATTTAAAAGTACTCTTTTAAGGTTTTAGCAAATGGTTTTACATATTTTTCAAAAGCGCCTTTTATATGTTCAACCCCCCCCCCCCCCAAGATCCAATTCTAGTACCAGTTATGTTAGTATGAAAAGTTATAGTTTCATCAAATTTATTAACATGATCTCTCATTTTGATAAAACTATCTTTTACAATACTAATCGTTGGAAGTACATGAGGAATTTCCTTCTTTAAAACTGGTTCGGATGGAACTGGTGGATTTATAACAACAGGTTATGAAATAGGTAACCAAAATGCTTGTTCTACAAACAGTTATTTTTAGGCATAAAATGCTTCGCAAAATGTTCAGATAGTTTATTTAAAGACACATAATCAACTTGTTTAAGATTCACTTTGTGCTTCTTTAAGCTTAGATCATTTTGTTTAGCTAGTATTTTTAACCAACTATTTTTAGCTAATTCTAAGGTTTCCTCAGTATCAGGTACAGACAAAGAAACATGTGTTTTAACAATATAATGGCCATAATACAAAGTAGGTGCTTTTCTCTGAGCTTGAGCAAGATAAAAAGGATTTTGATAACCAAGTGCAGTTTTGTGACTTTCATCAAAAAATTTAAGGTTTTGTTAACATATGCATCGTTTGCGTTGACTAACCCATTTTGAAAACCACATTATTTAAAGCCTTCTTCTTTTGTAAATCAATGATTTCATCAAGATATTTATCTTCTCTTTAGACTCTTTTTTCAAAACATCAACAGTTGTTAATAAAGTCTTATGACTTTCAACTGTTACATTAAGTTGTAGTTTTAATGAGTGTATCTGTTTTTCAAAATACACAACCTTTGCATTTTTGTCGACAATAACCTGTCTTAATTGACCATCAATATACTTTTCTTTATCATTTAAATTAAACTTTTGTCTTTGTTCTAAAAGTTTTACTTGTTCATTATATCTTTCAAGCTCGACAGTTAGGGTTTCATTAACAACCATATTTTCTTGTTGCACCTTATTACATTTAGCAACTTGACTAGACATTTCTTCAATGACATGCATTATAAGTGCATCTTGTCGTGCAAGAGAACTAGTGCTTTGAACAACCGGAGTTTTAGTTTCTTGCGAATATTATTCATAAGAAATGATATTACTATCACTTGTTATGTTAATTTTTGTGTTATTATCAACAAATGGTTGTTCAGAACACTGTGTCTCTTTCACACCTTGATAACTCATATCATTTTGTATGTGAGTGTCATGTAATGGTACCTCTGAAAGAACATCTGAGTCATATAAGGAAAGATTGGCCATAAGAACTGCTTTAGCCGAGGGTGCATCATCACAATCAGAATGAAAGGAATCAAGATCATCAGTCTGAAATGCTACTGGTATTGGGATTTCCTGAGATGCTTGAACTGGAGTGATTGTATCCCTGTTATCTACTAAAAAGACCAACTGTTTCGGATCCAAACAAGCTCCTAATTCCAAAGCTTCTATCAGCAACATCTTTTCCTTAAACCATGTTGAATTCTTGGGCCTTTTTGGTTTGGTACACTGTCTAGCAAAATTTCCTCTTGACAGTTATAACACTTAACCACACTTTGTTGAACTACAGCCTCATTCCTGTTAACTCCCTAATTGACCATCTATGTTGTAGCACCATTCCTTGTCCCATTATTAGCATACCCCTATTTGTCTTCCCTGAATAGTTTGCACAGTAACTCTTCCATCTTGGATAGTTGCTTGGTTCCTAGGGTTAGACGAGGTTCTCGGCTGATTGTTTGTTGGTGGGTAACGGGAGGGAAATATTGTGATGACAAACGTCATTAACTTGTTCAGATTGGCCACAGGATCATCAGGCAGATTAAAAGTTGGAACAACAAGTTTGGTATCCAATTCTTGAAAAGATGGTTGCAAAGGTTGCTGAATAGCAGGTGCTTGATAGGATTGTTGCAATGCATGTTCTTGGTATGTTTGTTAATGAACCGCTAGAGAGTAATTAACAACATGTGGTTGATACTATGATTGTTGAACCATTGGTGTATCATAAGAACGTTGTAGTGCAGGAGATGGGTAGTATTGTTGTGAAGCAGAGGATAGTTGTGGATAATACTGAGTCGAGTTCAAACAAGAAGGAGAATTGGCAACTAAAGCAATCTGATCCGGATACCTTTGTCGTGTTAGACGAACTTCATTTGCAAGAGCTTCATGTTTCCTTAGATAAGCTTACAGTTGATAAAAGTTAGTTGAATGCATATCTTTAGCTAATTTGACGTCCGTAACAAATTTACTCCATTCAGGTCGAAGATGATTGACAAACTTGGTGTTAACTTGCATTGGTTTCATTGTCATTCCAATCGTATGCATATCATTAATTAATTGTGCAAACCGCATGTAATACGAATGAATTGTCTCTCAATGTGTAGAAGTAAACATGTCAAAATCAGCATACAACTTAGACTCTCGCTCTTGCAATGACAACTCTGAACCTTGAATGAGTAATTTGACTCTATCCCAAATTTGCTTTGCATGTTCATTATGATTAACCAAATTGTAAATGTCTTGAGGTAAACCTTGTAGGACAATGTTTTTTTCCGTGATATCAACTGATTCACGAAGTTTTTCTTCATCAGTGAGGTTAGTATAAGTTTGAGGCCTAACCGTTGCAGGAGTATTTTTAGTTTCGGGTTCTAGTACGGTTCCAAATTGGAAAGGTCCATTAAGTACAAAATCAATAAGCAATTTGCCATTAGGCTTGCCTTTGATGTACAATAGCATACGACTTGCCCATGAACTATAATTAGACTTATCCAGCATAGGGGATCTGTTATTAGCCCCAGCAACAATGACATTTTCTGCTAATGATAAACTCATTTTGAATTACTTGTAGTGTGAATAGATAACTTCTTGATCATTCAGTGATTAGAGGTTGTTGTGTTAAATTGTTGTTTGTTTGAAGTGAATGAGTCTTAAGATTACATGGGATTTTACAATTCTTGATAAAACCGAGAAAAATAATTGAATACTTTACGGGATTTTACAAATCATAGAAAAAACAGTATAAATCTCTTAGAAGAGATGTATAAATCGTTAGATTCAGAAATGGTATAAATCGTCGGATTTATAAAACTGTATAAATCGCCGGATTCAAGAATGTATAAATTGCCTACTTCAGTTACGTATAAATCGCCTTATACCAGAGATGTAAAAATCGCCGAATTCAAAATGTATAAATCACCAAATTTAAAAACGTATAAAACACCGAATTCAAACAGAACGTATAAATCGCCGAATATTACCAGATATATAAATCGCCTAAAAGACTCAAAAACTTCAAATCACTTAAAGACACAATTTTTGACGATTTTGTTTGATTTTTCTTGTACAAGTTACTTTCCTAAGCCTATTAGAAGCATAAAAACACAAAATTTAAAGATTTTGACTCACAAAAATTCGAATCAAGATTCTTGGTACAACAAAACTTTTGAACCAAAAATACAAGAAAAAATGAAATCTTTTGATGTTTTTTAAAGTTTTTCTTTTACACCTAGCTTATACTAAGATAGATAAACAAGAAAGTAACAATCTTTATGGTTTTTCAACACACAAAAGATGAAATCTTGTGTGTAGTGTTAGAACCAAACAGAGCACGCAAGAAACTAAATAAACGCACACTAAACACTCAAAATTACCCCATAGCTCTTGATACCAATTGTAGAATATATGATTTATCTAAACACACAACAAATATGGAAGAAAAAACTAGAGAGAGAAAGGATTGGAAGGTTAATTCTAGTGAGAGAAAGTGAAAGAGAAATATTAGATTATGAAAACAACCAACCCCCTCTCCAAGCTATGGAGAGGGTACTTATACATCTAGTACGGTCGGCCATGGGCCTTGCCTTTAATGGGCTTTGGCCTAACTAACCTACTTAGTTTCCAAATATTATACTACGAGCTATCTTACGACATTATGAAAGTGACCGATACTTTTCATATTCCTAACAGGTTTCAACGGTGTAGAGCCTTTACTGCGTAGAGGCAAAGTAGTCTCTACGCCGTAGAAGCTATGATTTAAAAATAAAAGAACCTTCTTTTAAGTATTGAGCATTTCCATATGCGTAAATTAAATGTTATGTATATGAAATTTTGTATTCAATAAATTTGAATTATGTTAAAATATCAAATTAAACTACTTAAACAATAAATTAAGCTAAATTGATCATATTTTCAAATCCGAGCAAATATAGTTGATATAATAATATAATATTAGGTATAGTTATTGTCCAAAATTAAACTGTGTTTAATAACCCGTGCGTACATGTGTTAGATACTAAAATCCAGATAATGATAAAAAAATTAACTGTAATACTCAAAATCTTATATGTGCCAGATTATACGTATTAAAATGAAAGCATGATTTATTAGTACACTCTAAACAAATTTAGTTAATTTTTTTTTGAACGGCGACTTTATTAGAACCACTAGCAAGGATCATTAGTACACTCTAAACAGATTATACGTAACTAAACAAATTTAGTTAAATGATCATTATTAGTTGTACTTATAGTTTGAACATGTACGTATAATGCCACAATTACAAAATATTAAATGTTGATAGATTTTTACATCTTCGTATATCAAACTAAAATTTTAAAATAAACTTAATTTTTTTAAACTTCATGCTGGGCGGTAGGGGTGAGCAGAAATCGCATCGCAATCCGCAAAACTGCAAAAACCGTAAAAATCGAACCGCAAAAACCACACCACGACAAAAACCGGTGGATCAGTTTTAAGAGAACAGAATAACCGCAAAATGCGGTGCGGTTGCGGTTTTACCTGTAAAACTGAACCACATAATCTGCACCGCACCGCACGTTGATTATTTTAAAACTGAAAAACGGCACATTTATTATTTAATGTGTGTTTTAAGGCTTCTAGTTCATATTAGCATTAATATTCTTATAAGTCATAAGTAATGTGTGTAGTTACATTAAATATATGCATTGTTATAACCGAAAAAACCAACATTTTAAACAAAAAACCGCAAAAACCCACATTAATTATATAAGTCATAAGTGATGGTGTGGTGTGGTTAAAACCCGCAAAAACCACAAAAAACGCGCAAAGCCAAAACCGCAAAATGTGGTGTGGTGCGGTTTCTATTTTTGTAGAAACCACAAGTGCGGATGCGGTTTGGTTTTAGTCAAAAACCGCACCAACCCGCACCATGCTCACCTCTACTGGCCCAGAACTTGTGCACTTGTCTTATAACTAGTTTGAGGGTAAAGTAATTTTTTTTTTGAACGGCGGAATTTTATTAAAAAAATTGTAAGGAGCTAGAAACTTACAAGATTACAAGATGAGGGTTTTTAAGCCAATCAATCCAACTAAAAAAAAGCCTTACATCTATATCTACACCAATAAAAAGAACGGGACACAATATCCTCAAAAAGAGACGCCTTCGTAGGACGACCCGAACAAAAAATACTCTTGTTGAGAAAATTCCATATACTCTATCACATAATATAGCAAACTCCTTCGAGCAACTTTTGAGGGTAAAGTATATTAGTAATTAACATAATTCGCTTAAAATAATATAAATGATTTCTGGCCTAAACATATTTAAAAAAATGCATAAAATATATTTCCATGCATTCAGATAAACGAAATAGGAGTGGTAAAGTCATGGTTATACATACCCTCTAATGTGTTACCTATACTTTTTGTGTTATATATATATATATAAATATATATACTTATAAAATTTTGAAACGGAAATTGTGAAATAAAAATTATAATGTTTGACAATTGAAAAGTATTAAACTATCAAAAAATATGGGACAAAAACTCAAAAAAAATGTATTGTACTGTTAACTGATGGGACAAAAGAGGGCAGAAGTAATA
>BQNB010002026.1:89074-129957 GCA_026074375.1 Tanacetum coccineum | reverse complement strand
GAGTTTTTAGGATTATGCCTGACGGAAAAAGGCCTCACCTGTAAACTCCTACAAAATCATTTGAATCTCAATCTCAATCTCCCACTCCTCATCAAGAAGAAGAAAATGATCTTGTGAGCAACTACACTCTTGGTCCCATCGTCTACATTTATCAACTTCCACCCATCAAAGGAGGTAAATCACAAGAATTCAAGCAAACCAAAGGTATGTTCAAATGCTTCAGTCATTTCCTCTCCAACCTCGGGAAGAAGAAGTAAGGGTGTGCTATAAGGTGTGAGTATGTGTTAAGAATATGTTTGGTTTAAACATTTTGTAACATGTAGTATTGTGAATTGGCTCTCTTGTTGATCTTTGTGTGTTTGAATTTTTGAATGTTGTTTCATAAACTTGGATGTTTAAGCTTTATGGATGATCATATATGTTTTGTTCTCTTTGATTGTTCCATTAAGGAGCGTTTGAATTAGTAGAATTTTGTAGGATTTGAACATTATGCTCTTCCCACAAGATTTAGAATAATCTAGTACAGGCATTTGATCAAGTAATGAAAAGGAAAAACCAGATTAGGAATGCGCTTATATCACTACTAAAAGTTTTGGAAATTTAGGAACCAAGGCTGCTACAGCCGGTTCTCTATGCAACAAAGCTGGTTCCCTTAAGCCAATGGAACCGCGCACGCCAATTCTAGAGAAGGGTTTTGCTCATTTTTTGGTGTTAGATTTTTAATCTAAGTTCATAAATAGGTTAGTTGGACTTGTCTTAAGGTAACCAAATACCTGTTTTTTTTCTTGTTTGACCTAAAAAGGCTCCTAATGATTAAGTTTAATGAAAAGCTAGTGGTTAAGTCATTAAATGTTTTGCATGTCTTTTAAGTATAAATCAAGACCTTAGTTTGAGCTTATTATCATCATCTTGACACATCAAAAACCTAAAAATAACCAGCTCTAGTCCTCTTCTTGATCATTCTCTTCATGGCCTTAAGTGCAAACTCTTCCACCAAGAACCCTCCAAGGAAAATGCCTAGAACCAAAATAATTGAGATCTCCTCAAATGAATCCTCACCCATTCCTCAAAACAATGTTTTCACCATACTAAACACTACACTTGATACAACTCTTGCTCTCTCCATCCCACCACCAATAACTAGCCAAAACATCACGACTCAAGGGATTGTTGTATCACCATTAGCTCCTAGAGCTCTTGTTTTCTCAACTCCTCCTAGCTCATCATTTTAACCACACCCTTACTTGACCACTTTGGAAGATCTACCACCTAGGAGATCCAATCCACCACCATCATCATCTTCTCAAGATTTCTCCCAAACACTCTCTCTACAAACACCTATGGACTTTGAACCATCTTTCCCTCTAATCAATCTCTCTAAAAGTAGGTTGAGTGCTCAACCCGAGCCATTTATGAGTAGGGATCAAGTTCTAAAAGAACTTAGCCAACTCCACGCCTTCTCCTATAACATTGAAGAAGCTATTTAAAATGCACAAAATGTGCAAAACAGCCTTATTCCATCAACCTCCATCACTTCCTTACAAATACCACCACCATTTCACTTCACCACCACCTCTACAACCACAATACCACCTTTTAGACCATCACTCCCACCATTAAGCACTTTTGTTCCTCTTGACCAATCCTTATAGATCAAAGGACCTTCTCTTCCCTAACCTCAAGAACATTCATGTCCCCATTGTCAACGGACCAAAACACTCATCTATAATCTCCAAAATGAAATGAGGTTTATGTTGAACCATATCCTCGAACGCCTCAACAATCTCTCTAACCAAAAATCATAGTTGGTGATTGCAAGCTCATATGACCTTAGGCTTTGGAAGATTATTCTAGTTAGAACTTCATCATGATTTTATTTTTATTGATCGAGATCAATGTATTTTTACTTCATGATTGAAATATTCTTGATGTTATATTAATTATGTGTTTGATTACTTGTTAATTGATCATGGATATTTTGAACTTAAGTTAGCATACCGTTTGGTTTGGCATATATAGTGCATTATTTAAATAAATTGTTTCTCGCCAAAATTGGATCGGGCTGACTTTTTTGCAGGTCAGCCGGTTCCTTTTATGAATGGAACCGAATGAAACCGGCAGCTCAAAACAGCATATTCTCTCTCTCTTTTCTTTCTCATTCCCGTAATTCTTAATAGTACTATTATATAGATTTCTCCCTTTAAGGGGGAGTTCATCTTTTAACATTGCTACATTACTAGCATGTGTTATTGTAGCTTTCTCAATTCATTTGGATTCCTTGATGATTCCATTTAAGGGTTGCATTCGTCAAGGGGGAGCATTGGATTTGATTCTCTATTAATCAATTTTGGTTCCAATTTTTGTCGGTCCTTCTCACATCTACATTTTGCATACTCGCATTTGATTCTTTACGAATCAACCTTGGTTCTGCTATAGTCAGTCCAACTCATACTTACTACATTGCATTGCATTTTTTGGGTTACTTTTTCTTTGAAACTCTTTTTGTTTCGACAAAAAAGGGGAGAAGGAAGTATAAACTCCGATTGAAAACCTATAAGTTTTATAATTTACTTCTGATAAATCTATGTTTTGTCATCAACAAAAAGGGGGAGATTGTTAATACAAATGAACCGTAAAAACATTTATTTATATTTTATGATCTATCTGTGTTTTGTCGATAACTAAACATAAAATCATCAAAAGTAGAAAATAAAGTTTATTAGTTTTAAACCAATAGTTTTCTAACTCAACTATTATCACCTCTCATTTATCTTACACATCATACTATTTTATTCAACATGCTAAACACACATGGATACATTTTTAGAATAAAAATGTATGCTTTGTAATTTAATTTAACAAAGTATTTTTCATTCATTTAAATGGTACATTTCTTATAAACCTAAAGAAACAAATTAAAGGGTTTAATACATCATGCATGACATCACAACAAATCTAGAAAAGATTTTTCACAATATAAATTCAAATTTCATGTCAAACAGCCAGTTCCTTCCAGTTGTACTGGCCAGTTCCATTTGATAGATGGAACCGCCAAGAACCGAGCTACAGTGTTAGCTGGTTCTACTGGTTTGCACTGGTCGGTTCCATTATGGTAATGGAATCGGCGGAATTATGCTACAGTAAAATTCAAGTCTATAAATACCAAGTCATTTATCTTGTTTTAGGCATCCATTCACATAGTTTTTCCTTCTCATATTCAGCTAACATCCGATCCTTTGATCATGTTTCTTTTCATTTTAGAGTTTTGGTGAAATTCTTAATAGGAAACGTTTTGCCGACTTTTGCATACGAGATCAAGCATCAAGGTTTAGTTGTCGCAAGTATCTCTAATCACATGAAGATCTATCTACTGATCTCAAAGCATCATTCATCATCATAGTCAATCAAGTTGTGTGTCATGTTGTGTTAAGAGCATTTAGAAAAGTTTAGGAAAATATATTGTATTAGATAATCTATTTAAGGATGGATCTACCTTTGTTAGATCTTGGTGTATTACTTGGAACCTAGTAGAGGGTAAGCATTATGGGGTTTTGTTCCTCCAAATTGGGACATGTTAGTTAGCTTTGTACCGTATAAAGGGTAAGCGAATATAGGATTGGTTCATCTATGTAAGAACCCCGTGTTTAGATTAATACCAGATAAAAAGTAAGCAATGTTGTGAGGCTTCTCCGCCACTTGAAGGAGTTTTTAGTGTCTAGTGAATTCGAACTCTCGAGTAGGTGACTCGGGGAGTGGAGTAGGGCAAGGAAGGAGACCTTGTAGCCGAACAACTATAAATATTTGTGTCACATATCCTTTACTTTATATCTTGCATAACATATTTATATACTAACTCATAGATCTAACAAACACGTCAACAATTAACTAAGAATCTTAAATCGGAATTTAAAAAAAAGAGGAAAACTATTCAACCCCCCTTCTAGTTTTCCACAAATGCATTAGATAATGATGATGAAGGTAGTAGGTTAAGGAAAAGGAAATTGAAGCAATTAACGAAACAAGACGTGTCACTAAACAAATTTATAAAACATATTTCTATGTGGGAAAAGAATTTCCAGACAAAGAGCAAGTGAATGCATACATTAAGGAGCATTCAATTAAGACTATGAGAGAAATAAGAATGAAAAAGAATGACAATGAAAGAGTTAGAGCTATTTGTAATTGTGTCTTGTATGCACAATGTCTGCTTAGTCTTTATGTATGGTATGAACAATGTGTTGGAATATGGTAGTTGGATACGCATGTTATACAACTAAGAAGTACGTAAGCCTATTGGGGGCACACACGTTAAGACACAAAGAGTATGTTTATTAAACATTCAATATATTTATTTATTATTGAAGGTTTAATATACTTCACAAAATGATTTTAAATAACCGTTAGTTACCATTATGATTTTATAACTAACTAGACGAGTGTTTAAATATATCAAGGATGGACTAAAATTGACAAAACCCAAACCCTATGGGACCCTTTTGGAGGTCGGACCCTAGGAGGTTCTAGAAGGGGTTTTGGATCAAGTTTGGAATTGATATGTGATGTGGAAAACTAGAAGGGGGTTGAATAGTTTACCGCTTTTTAATTTAATGTATAGTTTGTTTATAAAAACTTAGATCCGACTTTATGTGAATTCAATATTTGCACAATATGAACAATACAACTAAATAAATAAGTGATAACAAGATATGAAATAAATATGCAAGACAAGAGATAAGAGTTAGAAAGATCAAACCACAACACAAGGATTTATAGTGGTTCGGTAACGAAGCACCTCTTCGCCCTACTCTACTCCTCGAGCACCAAACTCGAGAGTTTTCTTCACTATGTCAACAAGCTCCCTTTAGGCGGAGAAAACCGTACACAACTAAGCTTACACCGATTTTCGACACTAAGCCAAATTTCAAGTTCTGATCCTAGCTAGAACCAATCTATCACAACTCTTGTATGCTAACTGCACTACTTCATAACAATTCATAACTTCTCTTCACTTCATAACTTCACTTCACTTTACAACCTCACTACACTTCACCTAGACTATAACAAGATCACCCCAGTCTATCTAAACTCTTGACGAACACCATGATCTAACTAAACTTCCTATGATCACAACAACCTAACTACTATATACACCTTCACAATATACACAAATGATTTACAAGATATAATACAATTACAACAAGGTTGCAAGGACACATACTAAGCTATAATACTTCTTCACTTGATGGTAGGAAGTATTCTTCTCTTGCACTTGAGGATCTAAGCTTGGATCACTTGGAAACAAAGCTTTATGATTAAATGATCAAAGGAATGAAGGAGATTTATAAACTGATTTAGAACAGAAAGAATGTATATGCAAGAGGTAAGAAAATCAGTGGAGAACAGTCCAGTATTTATATGCAAAGCTGGGATCGTTTTAGCTTGGCCGGCCCCTTTATCGCTAAGGGGGCTGCCCAGGCTCAGACCCTCCTTTTTTGTCTTTTCTAGGGGAGGTGTTTTCTAGAACATTTCTAGCCGTTTTAAGATAGAAATTTTGAATTCAAAATATTTATTTTGAATAAAACATATCTTTTAAATGTAGAAAATGTTTTTGTAAAAGTTATAAAATGTAAGGTTGAATAAAAATTCCTTTGATCATAAAATGCATTAAACATTTATTCATTCATACCTTTAAGTGGTTAAATTTTCGAAATGAAAATTTACTACTAATTACTTGTTTACGTTTAATTTTACTTTGGGCGTTTTTACATTTTGTGATTATCAAAAAATAGAGAGGTCGAAAAATATTAATAATGTTTTTAGGCAATATTTCTATCAACAATCTCCCCCTTTTTGATGATTACAAAATCTAAACTCATTAAATGTAAAATTATTTTTAAACAAGTATTTAGTGAGTTTTATTTCCATTTCTCCCCCTTTTTATGGAATCAAAAAGGATTCGTCGACGAATGTGAGTTAAATCGACGGAATAAGTGCTCCCCCTTGATGTGTGCTCCCCTCGTTCAAAGGCACTAAGGAATAAAGCTATGGTAACTTTGCTATAAAAACGAGTTAGAAGAACAAGACATCCATTTCTAACATATATCAAGTAAAGAGGAAAAAACTAGAGCATGTTGATAATGTTTAACAAATATCAAGAAATTTGTGTAAATCAATAATAACAAATATATATCATCTAGACTCAACATTTATAGATGAGTCATTTAACCAACTAAAAATTTAAAGACAAGCAAGTGCATACTTAAAAACATAATATTAAAGTCCATTCATTAAAAAAATTTGTATATAAAACACAATCATGCATACATGAAATTTAAATAATATGCTTGAAGCATATTAATACAACATACATAAAGTTAAACTTCAAAGGTCCTAATATGCCTAGATTGCCATAGGAAATCATTGGACTTGCTTGCAAAAGGAGTGTGTTAGACATTTATTTGAAAGCGTTAAAAGGTAAGCGTGTAACTTGCTTAGTTGGTTGTGGGTAGAGAGTTTAGAGCGGAGGTGGTTGTTGGAGGGTAGTCTCGTTGGATTTGAAGTGGTGGTTATGGACGAGTAAGAAGAAATTCAATCCAGTTGAGATCTTCACTCAAGGTTAGGAATTGTTTTTGGTTAAATATGCAACAAGGGCAAACTTGATCTAAGTTGAGAGTGTGAGGAAAGTTTGGAGAATAGGGTGATGAGGGAGTGTTACGTTGGAAAAGATGCATGGCTAGAAGGTTTGATAAGTCATGAAATTGATTAATGTCATCAATGAGCATCTCTCTACATGGATATGGAGGTAGTGGAGGTTGATTTTGGTTACCTTGAGGTGAGGGTGGAGTTTGAGCATGAAGCACACTAGCAACATGTGGATTGATGAGTAAGTATGGAAAAGATGGTTGTGTGAGTTGAGTTTGATTGGCATTTTGTGGTGGAACATTGGTGTCACAAGGAACACTAAGTAGAAGTGAGTGATATTGAAGTAAATCATGGTTTGAATGAGTAGTAGGAGGGTTTTCTTGTGATGGTTCTTTGAGAGGAGATTGTGGTTTGGGCATTGGTGTAGGCAAGTTAACATCAACCTCATTGGATGTGTTACAATAGTTTAACTTCTTTCTCTATATAGGTCTTACGGACATCTTGGCCACCTTAGAGGGTTTGGATAAGGGTTTATGAGGAGATGTCATTGGAGAAGATGAGTTGTGATGACAAAGATGAGGGTGAGGGTTGATTTATACTAGGAAGAAAATGTAGTTAAGGATGGATGGACAATGTCAGAGAACAAAGCCAAGAAGTGTTGGTGAGTTTTGGGAAATTATAGCTGAGTCTAGGTAAAAGAAGGTCAAAAAACAGAAAGAAACAGTAAAAATTATGTACCAGGTGGTCGGACCCTTTATCACTAAGGGGGCCGCCCCTTTGAGCAAAGGGGGCCGCCACCTGGAAATTTGCAGAATGTCCAGGTGTTTGTTTTCTTGCAGGAAATGGTAGAAAGGTGAACTGTTTTGTAGCCATTTTACAGCAAGCCCTAATTTTTATGGCAATCAAGACTATAACATTTAGCAAGCAATAATATATGAATAAGCATGCAAAGGTCTAGTTTTGTTTAATAACAATCAAGACTATTTCACATAACATTTAGCAAGCAAATATATATTAATAAGCATGCAAGGAGGCAAATAAAAATTTGAATATGAAAAGCATATTAATTTGAGTATTAGCAAATAGTTGTAGTGCTCCTAAGATTTCTTATGTGCCTAAATGCGACAAATGTAGAGTATCGATTATTTCGACTAAAAAAACCTTAGAAATAATCCAAGTGCTCATTGATTTAATTTTGCTCAATCAAGAGTGTCGAAATATATATATGGATTAATATCCGGCAGCACCCCCCCCACGTGTGAGATCATTACGTATGAATGAAAATGTTTTTTAGCATATCTTAACAATGTATGAAAATAGATTTTCATAAACTCCTAGTCGTGAGAAGAATTTTTTGAAAAATAGATTGGGACTTGGATGTATATATATATATATATATATATATATATATATATATATATATATATATATATATATAGAAAAGTTTTAAAGCTTAAGTCTTGGCAAAACCAAGGTTTGTAAGTATTTACTAATAAGCAAATTCGTATAAAAAGAAAGCTAACTTTTGAGAAATTCCTAATCCTTGATTTTGTGCAAAATAGAATCCTAGACACAGATTTAAGAGAAAGGAAGAAAGAAAAATTTTATGAACTGTCAGATGGCCGGTCCCCTTATGTGTGTGGCCGACCCCCTTATCACTAAAGGGGCCGCCCGTTAAGAGCTAAGGGGGTGCCCATCTGACGATTTATTTTCCTGAATTTTCATTTGATGTAAGTGTTTGATTGTAGTTCATTGTTGTTGTTCACTTTTAAGTGAATTAAGTTCCTATTAATATTTATAGTGATATGAATACTTAATGAGAACTTAATCAATTTGTTACATCATTCCTAAACCTAGACGTAAGTAATTAAAAGACTCACGTTTAAGGGGTTTAGTTAGATTATCGGCAATGTTATCTTCCGATGAAACCTTTTCTATGGAAATATTTCCTTTTTGAACATTGTCACGAAGGAAATGGTGACGAATCTCAATGTGTTTTGTATGAGAGTGTTGAACAAGATTTTTGCTTAAGTCTATAACTCATTTATTATCACACATTATAGGAATGTCATCTAAACTAATGTCATAATCTACAAGAGCTTGTTTCATCCACAGTGCTTGTTGACATGTCTTTTCGGCGCTTACATATTCGGCTTCGGTAGTGGAAATAGCAAGAGCGGTTTGTTTCTTTGAAAACTAAGATGTTAAACAACATCTCATAAACGTGCAAATACCACTAGTGGTTTTACGGTCCACATAATCTCCCGCATGATCAGAGTCCGCATATACTATGGTTTCTAAGCCGGACCCTTTAGGATACCATAATCCTAAGTGTGTAGTGCCTTTAACGTATCGAAAGATAAGTTTAATCGCTTCAATGTGAGAGGTTTTAGGATCCTCTTGGAAGCGTGCACAAAGGCAAACACTAAACATGATATCAGGCCTACTTGCCGTTAAGTATAATAAACTTCCTATCATACCTCTATATTTGGTATTATCTACGGACTCACCTTCTTTGTCTTTCGTGAGTTTTGTTTCCGTAGACATAGAAGTTTTCGTTGGCTTAGAGTCTTCTAATTCAAATTTCTTAAGCATTTCTTTTATATATTTTGATTGGTTTAAGAATATACCATCTTCTAATTGTTTTATTTGTAGATCTAAGAAAAAATTTAGTTCCCCCATCATACTCATTTCAAACTCATCGTGCATGATCTTGGCAAAATTATCACACATTTCTTGACAAGTTGATCCGAATATAATGTCATCGACATATATTTGGACAATGATGAGATTGGGGTCTTTATTTTTAGTAAAGAGTGTGTTATCTACCATTTCTATGGTGTAATCATGTTTAATAAGAAAGGCTTTCAATCTATTGTATCAAGCTTTAGGAGCTTGTTTAAGTCCGTAAAGCGCTTTCTTGAGTCTATAAACATGATTAGGTTTTGCGAAGTTAATGAATCCCAGAGGTTGTGCCACGTAAACCTCCTCATTGATAAAACCGTTAAGGAATGCACCATTTACATCAATTTGAAATAATTTGAAGTCTAATGCGCATGCATAAGCTAACAATATTCTTATGGATTCTAATCTTGCTATGGGTGCATAAGTTTCGTCATAATCAATTCCTTCTTGTTGATTATAACCTTGGGCAACTAGCCTAGCTTTATTTCTAGTTACAACGCCATTTTCGTCAAGCTTATTTCTATATACCCATTTGGTTCCAATAATGGTCATATCCATAGGATTAGGGACTAATTCCTAAACATCATTTGATATAAATTGGTTTAGTTCCTCTTGCATGGCCATTACCCAACTTTCATCTTTCAAAGCTTCATTTACATATTAGGTTCTATTGTTGAAAGAAAACAAAAGAAATTACTTTTGTCTTGAGCTTGTGAT
This sequence comes from Tanacetum coccineum, assembly GCA_026074375.1. NCBI lineage: Eukaryota > Viridiplantae > Streptophyta > Magnoliopsida > Asterales > Asteraceae > Tanacetum > Tanacetum coccineum. The sequence continues at coordinate 119,913 of BQNB010002026.1, read as the reverse complement.
CTAAGAGTTCTTTGATTTAGGTTACCAATGACATTATCTAGGGGATGACTTTTAGATTCATTGATGTTTATGATTTCATTGTTTTCTAATGATTTATCTTCGAGATCATTGCCTAAGGGTTTTGTTTTATTAACCTCAATAGCTTCTTCTTCGACTAAATTATCATCCTCTAATGGTGATGTTTTAGGCGGGGGAGGAGTTTCATCGAATGTCACATTTAAGGATTCTTCGACTTTCATTGTTTGTTTGTTAAGAATTATGTAAGATTTACTATTTTGTAAATATCCTAGGAAAACACCTTCGTACGACTTTGGTCGAACTTGGTGAGGTAATCTTTTGTATTAAGAATGAAGCATTTGCTTCCGAATACTTTGAAATAGTTAAGGTTGGGTTTTCTACCTCTTAATAACTCGTGTGGGGTTTTTCCTAAAATGTGTCTAATGGAGATTCTATTAATTATATAAGTTGATGTATCGACCGTGTTACACCAAAAGTTTTGTGGAATGGATTGTACATTCAACATAGTTCTACTCATTTCTTATAGAGTGAGATTCTTCCTTTCTACTACCCCATTTGATTGTGGAGTATGAGGGACAGAAAAATTATGAGAAATTTTATTTGAGGCACAATAGTTTCCGAATTGTACTTCATTATCAAATTCCCGACTATGATCTGTTCTAATTGATACTATGGAGCATCCTAGTTTATTTTGAATCATTTTACTAAATATTTCAAACTCTTCGAAAGCTTTGATTTTATTTCCTAAAAATCTAGTCCATGTATATCGAGAATAGTCATCTACAAATACTAAGGTATAACGATTTCCTCCATAACTTCGTATGATGGAAGGGCCAAATAAATCCATGTGTAATAATTCTAAGCATCTAGTTATCGATACTATATGAGCTTGCTTTCTAATTTTGCAAGCATCACAAAAATTTCGTTCAAATTTAAGCTTAGGTAGATTTCTAACTAATTCCTTAGAAGCTAATGATTGAATTAATTGCATATTAGCGTGACCTAATATCCTATGCCATAAGGTGGAGTTTTCTTCTAAGGTTGCAAGACATATTTTATCTTTCGGTTTATTTCCTAGTTTCATCACATATAGCCGTCTTTTTCTAATTCCTCTACCTATGACCTTTTCGTCTTTGATTATTTCGCTATCGTGTTCGGTAAATACTACTTTGCACTTATTATCACATATTTGACCAACACTAAGCAAATTAAATTTTAAATTATCTATGTGCTCAACATTTTCAATAATAAGGGAGTCATAATAAATTGTACCTTTGCCTATGATGTTACCGCGCAAGTTGCTTTCGAAAATAACGTTGCCTCCGTTATACGCTTTGTATGTAGAAAACAACTTTCGGTTACCCGTCATGTGTTTCGAGCATCCACTATCTTTAATCCACTCATCGGGCTCCAAGTTTATTCCTAAGCATATTTTATTGGACGCTTGAGCTACAAGACAAGTTTCGTCTTTATTCTTTTCTTCATCATCTTTGCTAATTGCACTCTACGCTCCTCCAATGAAAGCTCTTTGATTATTGTTTCTTGTCGGCTTTGGACACTCTCCGATGAGATGATTTGAATCTTCACATCTAAAACATTTTCTTTCGCTTTTACCATTTTTTCATCTCTACTTCTTTGCAATGACTTTCTTTCATCTCGTGGTTGTCTTACAAATCTTCCTCGTCTTTTGAAGAATTTCTTGAATTCTTTTACGGCCATGGCGTATTCTTCGTCTTCACTTTCGGAGGTCGAGCTATCATCATCACTAGATTCCTTTTTAGCCTTCAACGCAAGAGATCTACTTTGTTCTCTTTTGTCTTTGACCATTTCGGAATCTTTCTTAATTATCACTTCATAAACTTTCAAGTTTCCAATAAGTTCGTCAAGTGATAATGATGTCAAATCTTTCGACTCTTCAATAGCCGTAACCTTTGCGCGCCATTTAGGATGAAGTGCCCTAAGAAATTTTCTAACATAATTCTTGCTAGAAAAACCTTCATTAAGTGCTTTTAGACTAGTAATAATAGTATTAAATTTAGCAAAAGCATTATCTATTGATTTCTCTTCCAGAATCATAAATTGTTCATGTTGTTGAACAAGAAGATCTATTTTGTTATCTTTGACTTGACTGTTACCTTGGTGAGTGATTAATAAAGTATCCTAAATTTCTTTTGCGGTTTTGCACATAAAAAATCTTTCGTATTCTTTACGTGGTAAAGCATTATAAATTACCATTTTAGCTTCATTATTTTTAGCATGTTTTTTTTAAGATCGTCGTTTTGTTTATAAAATGGTACAATTTCATCCTTTTTAGTTTCGAGATTATTTTGAATAGGAGGAAGATCACCAGAGGTAATAACATGCCAAAGATCTAGATCTTTTAATTTCACGTAAGTTTCGAATCTATTTTCCAATAAATAAACCCATCACTTTCAAATATTGGTGGTCTTTGCATAGATTGCCCTTCTAAATTTTTTTCCGATTGATTCAAGTTTTAAAATACAATTTATTTTAAAAATCTTGTTTGACGTGGCTCTTGATACCAATTGTGGAAAACTAGAAGGGGGAGGGGGTTGAATAGTTTACCTCTTTTTAATTTAATGTTTAGTTTGTTTGTAAAAACTTAGATTTGACTTTATGTGAATTCACTATGTGCACAATATGAACAATTTAACTAAACAAATAAGTAATAACAAGATATGAAATAAATGTGCAAGGTAAGAGATAAGAGTTAGAAAGATCAAACCACAACATAAGAATTTATAGTGGTTCGGTAATGAAGCACCTCTTCGCCCTACTCCACTCCCTGAGCAACCTCTTCGCCCTACTCCACTCCCCGAGCACCAAACTCGAGAGTTTTATTCACTATGTCAACAAGCTCCCTTTAAGCGGAGAAAACCGTACATAACTAAACTTACACCGATTTTCGACACTAAGTCAAATGTCGAGTTCTAATCCTAGCTAGAACCAATCTATCACAACTAACCACATTACTTCACAACAATTCACAACTTTGCTTCACCACACAACTTTTTCTTCACTTCACGGCTTCACTTCACTTCACAACTTCTTTGCCCTTCATAACTTTTCTATACTTCACTTCAACTATACACTACCTTGATCACACCAATCTAACACTACTTACTAAAATCACCCCAATCTAACTATACTTACAATGATCACCACAATCTACCTATTATACACAACTACGATACACACCTTTACAATATACACAAATGATTTACAAGATATAATTGCAACAAGGTTGCAAGGACACACACTAATCTATAATACTTCTTCACTTGATGGTAAAAAAGTATTCTTCTCTTGCACTTGAGGATCTAAGCTTGAATCACTTGAAAACAAAGCTTTATGATTAAATGATCAAAGGATTATGAGAAATGTGTGGACTGATTTTAGACAGAAAAGAATGAGTGCAAAAGGTGAGAAAATCAGTGGGGAACAATCCAGTATTTATAGGCAAGCTGGGGAGCGTTTTTGTCTGGCCAGCCCCCTTAATTCATATGTCGGCCCCCTTATAATTAAGGGGACCGCCCAGACTAGGACGCTCCCTTTTTTTGTCTTTTTCAGGGGAGGTGTTTTCTGAAACATTTCTAGTCGTTTTTAGGTAGAAAATTTGAATTTAAAATATTTATTTTGAATAAAACATTTCTTTTAAATGTAGAAAATGTTTTATAAAAGTTATAAAAATGTTTGTAACATTTTATAAAAAATATGAGGTTGAATAAAAATTCCTTTGATCACAAAAGGCATTAAGCATTTATTTATTCATACCTTTAAGTGATTAAATTGTCGAAATAAAATTTACTACTAATTACTTGTTGACGTTTAATTTTACATTGAACGTTTTTACATTTTGTGATTATCAAAACGTAGAAAGGTCGAAAAATATTAATAACGTTTTAGGCATTATTTCTATCAACACCCTTGTTTTCCATAAAATATTTTGTGAAAAACAAGGAAAACATAGATCGCGTTCAAATCATTATTTTGTAACAAAATTCTCTACAAAACACAAAACATGTTGGTGATTTTAGTGTCATCAGCTATTTTAGGTAATTAGAATTACTAGAGACCAATGAGATTTCATATTATGCTCGGACACGAGTTATGAAAGTACGGAGTGCACACTCGTTTGAGCTAATATGTTTTCACCACAACAAAGACACAAGGGTCAAGAGGGTTGTGCCCCTTTGCAGGGTCAAGGGTAGCGCCCCTTGCGGGTTCAAGGGTAGCGCCCCTTGCGGGTCAAGGGGCAGAGCCCCTTGCTGTTAGTAAGAATTTTATAAACATAAGATACAGTTTGTTGTTGGCAAAAAAATAGAGACGACAACGATGCTAGTCAAGGATGGTACATAAAGATTAAAGATCTACACACTGAACATACTTACATATTTAAATAAATGGCACAAAATTGTTGGCGAAAATGATAGGCTCAGAGACAGCTTCCATCTTCAAAAGCTAATCTTCATATTTCTTTTACCCATGTTCAATATCTACTATCATAAACAATTAATCAAAGTAAGCAAACAAACTCTAGTAAAAATATAAATATAATCAAGTCCAGTTCCAAATTACACATAACAAAGAAATAACAACCTTTCTATCGCTAAAGACTGACCTTTGAATGCCTGAAAAATCTCTGTCATCATGAACTTTATCTCTGAAGTGTCTTGCTTGAGAGAGGAGATTCCAGATCTAATTTCAGCTTGAGAACTTTCAATGGCTGTCATCCTAGGGCCAAGGTTCGAAGCCATAGAAGTTGATGACTTCGCCCATGAAGCTAAGTGCTCCTTTTGTTTGAGAGCAGTAGCTTGAAGAAATTCAACTGAAGACTTCAATCCTTGGAAGTCAAAGTTTTTGACAAGTGTGAGCAGTTCAGTAAGAGCAGTTGAATTTTTGGTATAGGCTTCAGTAGCCTCAATAACCTTCTTGTTAAGAGTTAGATCATCTTTGACAGCATCCTGAATGACTTTGAGAGTTTCAGTGACTTCAGTCAAAGCTTTGAGAAGATTAGTCCTGTCAGTGGCAGTCTTACTTGTTCATTGTTTCCCAAAATACAAAGGTACTAGTTCATAACAAATATCCCAAAATGAAATGCAACCAAATCTTTAACATGTGACTTTAAAATATAACCACCAATGTATCCCTTGCACCTCGTGCCTTATTGACCTCCTGAAAAACATTGCTTTAAAACATCAACATATTGTTGAGTGAATTCATAGGTTTATAAATGTATAATGTAGGACCGCAAGATTTCCCCATGATAATGCAACAGATGCAAACATCATAAAATATAATTACGTTTTCCTAAGCTCATGACACTAAAGCTCGACATGTATGAAATGCAATATAAATTGCCAACATTGCCCGTGATGATGTTCTAACCCGCAACATCCTATGTCCGACATGGTATACGTTCGTTTGTCCAGTGATAGCTAATCACCCGAACGGGGATGTCAATCCCAATAGATCTATTTATAACATTCGCGCTCACAACAGTAATTGACAGTTCATGATAATGGGCTCAGATGGGTTATCGCTACTTAGGCAAACACGTAATCGTAATGTGAAATGTCCACTTGCGTCCAATTGTAAAACATGCATATGTTTCTCACCCCAAAACTTGTAAATCATTAAAATGTAAAACGTGGGGCTATGAACTCACCTTGAGTTAATGATAATCCAAATACAACAGAAAATGCGTCACGGAAATGACGGAATGCAACCTAATCCAATATAGGTCGTATAAGTACTAAGCACTTTGAATTCCTAGACCTAGACGTAAGTAATTAAAAGGCTCACGTTTGAGGGGTTTAGTTAGAATATCGGCAATGTTGTCTTCCGATGAAACCTTTTCTATGGAAATATTCCCTTTTTGAACATTGTCACGTAGGAAATGGTGACGAATCTCAATGTGTTTTGTACGAGAGTGTTGTACGGGATTTTTACTTAAGTCTATAGCCCCTTTGTTATCACACATTATAGGAATGTCATCTAACCTAATGCCATAATCTACGAGAGCTTGTTTCATCCATAGTGCTTGTTGACATGCCTTTCCGGCGCTTACATATTCGGCTTCGGTGGTGGAAATAGCAAGAGTGGTTTGCTTCTTCGAAAACCAAGATGTTAAACAACATCTCATAAATGTGCAAATACCGCTAGTGCTTTTTCGGTCCACGTAATCTCCCGCATGATCAGAATCCGCATATACTATGGTTTCTATGCCGGACCCCTTAGGATACCATAATCCTAAGTGCGTAGTGCCTTTAACATATCGGAAGATACGTTTAACCGCTTCAAGGTGAGAGGTTTTAGGATCCTCTTAGAAGCGTGCACAAAGGCAAACACTAAACATGATATCAGGCCTACTTGCCGTTAAGTATAATAAACTTCCTATCATACCTCTATATTTGGTATTATCTACGGACTCACCTTCTTCGTCTTTCGTGAGTTTCATTTCCGTAGACATAGGAGTTTTCATTGGCTTAGAGTCTTCTAATCCAAATTCCTTAAGCATTTCTTTTATATATATTGATTGATTAAAAAATATACCATCTTCTAATTGTTTTATTTGTAGACCTAAGAAAAAATTTAGTTCCCCCATCATACTTATTTCAAACTCATCGTGCATGATCTTGGCAAAATCATCGCACATTTCTTGAAACGTTGATCCGAATATAATGTCATCGACATATATTTGGACAATGATGAGATCGGAATCTTTCTTTTTAGTAAAGAGTGTGTTATCTACCATTCCCATGGTGTAATCATGTTTAATAAGAAAGGCTTTCAATCTATCATACCAAGCTTTAGGAGCTTGTTTAAGTTCGTAAAGTGCTTTCTTGAGTCTATAAACATGGTTAGGTTTTGCGAAGTCAATGAATCCCGGAGGTTGTGCCACGTAAACCTCCTCATTGATAAAACCGTCAAGGAATGCACTCTTTACATCCATTTGAAATAATTTGAAGTCTAGTGCGCATGCTAAGTTTAATCAATATTTTATGGGTTTACATTAGCTACGGGTGCATAAGTTTCGTCATAATCTATTCCTTCTTGTTGATTATAACCTTGGGCAATTAGCCTAGCTTTATTTCTAGTTACAATGCCATTTTTATCGAGCTTATTTCTATATACCCATTTGGTTCTAATAATGGTCATATCCATAGGATTAGGAACTAATTCCCAAACATCATTTGATATAAATTGGTTTAGTTCCTCTTGCATGTCCATTACCCAACTTTCATCTTTCGAAGCTTTATTTACATTTTTAGGTTCTATTATTGAAAGAAAACAAAAGAATTTACTTTTGTCTTGAGCTTGTGATCTAAGAGTTCTTTGATTTAGGTTACCAATGACATTATCTAGGGGATGACTTTTAGATTCTTTGATGTTTATGATTTCATTGTTTTCTAATGATTTATCTTCGAGATCATTGCCTAAGGGTTTTATTTTATTAACCTCAATAGCTTCTTCTTTGACTAAATCATCATCCTTTAATGGCGATGTTTTAGGCGGGGGAGGAGTTTCATCGAATGTCACATTTAAGGATTCTTCGACTTTCATTGTTTGTTTTTTAAGAATTATATAAGCTTTACTATTTTACGAATATCCTAGGAAAACACCTTCGTATGACTTTGGGTCGAACTTAGTGAGGTAATCTTTTGTATTAAGAATGAAGCATTTGCTTCCGAATACTTTGAAATAGTTACGTAGTGTTTGGTACGTCACAATGAGAGTTGGAATGGAAAACACCATTATGACAGAATGAAGAAATCATATTTATTTACAATAATGGAATGTAATGACTTATTACATGCAATCACTCATTACTAGAATTGGAATGCTACTGCATTACCGTTACACTATCTCCTCCATTGCTAATACATTTTAACCTATCAAATCAAACAAAAATATTTAATCAAAGCATATTTTAGCTCTTTCGATCATTATCGTTTACCCTCCTTATTTTTTTATTTTGCAACCATATCATCCTCACTCCGTACCAATCGGCAGTCGCTCCTTCCATTTACTTCATTTTATTCATTACATGTCATTCCACTTACGTCACTACTTCATTTCGTCCTTTGGTTTTCTACTCTTACAAATGTATTGGGTTTTCCTAAATGTGTCTAATGGAGTTTTTATTAATTATAGGGATGATGTATCGACCGCGTTACTAACCACAAATTTTTTGTGAAATGGATTGTTTCATTCAACCATAGTTCTATCATTTCTTCGTAGGAGTAGCGATTTCCGTGCCACACTGCTTTACCCCCTATCACTTCTCCTTGACGCCGCGTGGTGTCGCTAGCACGCCCGCTCACACTAATTTGCGTGATAGAACATCCAATTTCTCTTACCCACCCGCGTACATGTAATTACCATATGACCCTCCATGAGCGTGCTCCTTTAATTATACCATAAATCGCCCCCACGACCCCCCTCTGCCTCTCCCCCGCTTCTAGATTGATATTTAGACCTCTCACCTCTATCTTTATTTTCGGAATCCCTCTTCATCTCAGACAATATTCGCTACTCAGCTCGCAAAGTCGTGGTTTTCTTGTACTCAAAAACGCGTCTCTCGTATCTCCCCCTATCGTCTATCTCACTCCGTCGATAATCACATCTCCTCTAACAACGTGTCCCTCTAAGGTACTCTCTACCCTGTAAGTGTGACTCTACTCCGCTATACAACTCCGTATGGCGGATCGAGCCAACATACATATTCATAGCCGTAAATAAGTCACATAATACTCTCCGCTGTTGTGGATACTATATTTTTGGCCTTTGGGACTAGCTACCATGCCTGCTCCTTCTTGCTGCACCACTAATTGCGCGCCCATACATCGACTCTATATATCCCAACCATTGTCAGACCCTCACAATTTTACCGTCACTCTATGTGATTTTCCCACTTACCACTCGAGCTCCCCTGCGAGAACAGAGTAACACATTTGCAATTAACATTTGCTATTTGCTGACCCTAATCTCTACGTGCCTCATATCGGTGGTGTTTTCGTCCAACCATTATCGTATCTTCCGGTTTATTTCTAGTTTATCACATATAGCCCTCTTTTTTCTAAATTCCTCTACCTTTGTCTTTTTGTCTTGATTAGATTGCCGCTATCTGTTCGGTAAATACTAAGTTTTTCATTATTATAATATTTGATAACATTTGAGCAAATTAATTTTAAATTATTACGTGCCTCAAGATTTTCATTATTAAGGGAGTCATGAGAAATCATACCTTTGCCAATGATGTTACCACGCAAATTGTTGCTTCCGAAAATGATGTTCCTTCCACGCTTTGTATGTAGAAAACAACTTTCGGTTACCCGTCATGTGTTTCGAGCATCCACTATCTTTAATCCACTCATCGGGCTCCAAGTTTATTCCTAAGCATATTTTATTGGACGCTTGAGCTACAAGACAAGTTTCGTCTTTAGTCTTTTCTTGCTCATCTTTGCCACTATCACTCCATGCTTCTCCAATAAAAGCTCTTTGATCATTGTTTCTTGACAACTTTGGACATTCTCCGATGAGATGATTTGGATCTCCATATCTAAAGCATTTTCTTTAACTTTTACTATTTTTGTCATCTCTACTTCTTTGCAATGACTTTCTTTCGTCTCGTGGTTGTCTTACAAATCTTCCTCGTCTTTTGAAGAATTTCTTGAATTCTTTTACGGCCATAGCATATTCTTCGTCTTCACTGTCGGAAGTCGAGTTATCTTCATCACTAGATTCTTTTCTTTCCTTCAACGCAAGAGATCTACTTTGTTCTCTTTTGTCTTTGACCATTTTAGAATCTTTCTTAATTATCACTTCATAAACTTTCAAGTTTCCAATAAGTTCGTCAAGTGATAATGATGTCAAATCTTTCGACTCTTCAATAGCCGTAACCTTTGCGCGCCATTTAGGACGAAGTGCCCTAAGAAATTTCCTAACATAGTTCTTGCTAGAAAAACCTTCATCATGTGCTTTTAAACTAGTAATAATAGTGTTAAATCTAGCAAAACCATTATCTATTGATTCCTCTTCTGGAATTGTAAATTGTATATTGTTGAACAAGAAGATCTATTTTGTTATCTTTGACTTGACTATTACCTTGGTGAGTGATTAATAAAGTATCTCAAATTTCTTTTGCGGTTTTACACATAAAAATTCGTTCGTATTCTTTACGTGGCAAAGCATTATAAATTACCATTTTAGCTTCATTATTTTTAGCGAGTTTCTTTTTAAGATCATCATTTTGTTTATCAAATGGTACAATTTCATCCTTTTTAGTTTCGGGATTATTTTGAATAGGAGGAAAATCACCATAGGTAATAATATGCCAAAGATCTAGATCTTTTGATTTCACATAAGTTTCGAATCTATTTTTCCAATAAATAAATCCATCACTTTCTAATAGTGGTGGTCTTTGCATAGATTGCCATTCTAAATATTTTTTCCGATTCCATAGATCGATTCAAGTTTTAAAATATACTTTATTTTAAAAGTCTTGTTTGACGTGGCTCCTGATACCAATTGTGAAAAACTAGAAGGATGGTTAAATAGTTTTACCGCTTTTTAATTTAGTGAATAGTTTGTTTATAAAAACATAGATTCGAATTTATGTGAATTCACAATATGAACAATTTAACTAAACAAATAAGTAATTACAATATATGAAATAAATATGCAAGAAAAGAGATAAGAGATAGAAAAGAATCAAAAACCACAACACAAGATTTAAATAGTGTTCGATATCGAAGCACCTCTATCGCCGCTACTTCCCTTCACTCCCCGATCACCCAAACTCGAGAGTTTTTTTTACTATGTCAACAAGCTCCCTGTTAAGGCGAGAATCCGATACACAACTATCTTACACCAGGATTTCCGACACTAACCACCCAAAATGGTCAAGTTCTAATCCTTCTAATCCTAGCTAGAACCAATCTATCACAACTAACCACACTACTTCACAACAATTCACAACTTTGCTTTACCACACAACTTTTTCTTCACTTCACAGCTTCACTTCACTTCACAACTTTTTTACCCTTCATAATTTTTCTATACTTCACTTCAACTAGACACTACCTTGATCACACCAATCTAACACTACTTACTAAGATCATCCCGATCTAACTATACTTACAATGATCACCACAATCTACCTATTATACACAACTACGATACACACATTTACAATATACACAAATGATTTACAAGATATAATTGCAACAAGGTTGCAAGGACACACACTAATCTATAATACTTCTTCACTTGATGGTAGGAAATATTCTTCTCTTGCACTTGAGGATCTAAGCTTGGATCACTTGGAAACAAAGCTTTATGATTAAATGATCAAAAGATTGTGGGAAATGTGTGGACTGATTTTAGACAGAAAAGAATGAGTGCAAAAGGTGAGAAAATCAGTGGGGAACACTCTAGTATTTATAGGCAAGCTGGGGAGCGCTTTTGTCTGGCCGGCCTCCTTAATTCATGTGCTGGCCCCCTTATAATTAAGGGGACCGCCCTTATAGTTAAGGGGACCGTCCAGACTAGAACGCTCCTTTTTTGTCTTTTCCAAGAGAGGTGTTTTCTGGAACATTTCTAGCCGTTTTTAGGTAGAAAATTTGAATTCAAAATATTTATTTTGAATAAAATATTTCTTTTAAATGTAGAAAATGTTTTGTAAAAGTTATAAAAATGTTTGTAACATTTTATAAAAAATGTGAGGTTGAATAAAAATTCCTTTGATCATAAAATGCATTAAGCATTTATTTATTCATACCTTTAAGTGATTAAATTGTCGAAATAAAAATTTACTACTAATTACTTGTTTACGTTTAATTTTACATTGAACGTTTTTACATTTTGTGATTATCAAAACGTAGAGTGGTCAAAAAATATTGATAACGTTTTTAGGCATTATTTCTATCAACACCCTTGTTTTCCATAAAATATTTTGTGAAAAACAAGGAAAACATAGATCGCGTTCAAATCATTATTTTGTAACAAAATTCTCTACAAAACACAAAACATGTTGGTGATTTTAGTGTCATCAGCTATTTTAGGTAATTAGAATTACTAGAGACCAATGGGATTTCATATTATGCTCGGACACGAGTTATGAAAGTACGGAGTGCACACTCGTTTGAGCTAATATGTTTTCACCACAACAAAGACACAAGGGTCAAGAGGGTTGTGCCCCTTTGCAGGGTCAAGGGTAGCGCCCCTTGCGGGTTCAAGGGTAGCGCCCCTTGCGGGTCAAGGGGCAGAGCCCCTTGCTGTTAGTAAAACAGTTGTGACTATTGGCAAAACAGTTGTGACCGTTGGTTTATAACCAACTATAACTGCCATAATCAACAAGAACCTGTTTATCTTATTATTTTATAAAGCAAATTGATATCTCTCTCATTATTAATTTTTTAAGTAATCAAAGTTTTCATGCATAGTGTACAAACTTTAATGCATACAACAAAAAAACAAACATATTACATACACTCTTTAATGCAAACAACATACAAACAAAGAAACATATTGTACAACTTTTTATAACACAATTAATACTCTTATTAAAACACCCCATTACTTAGAAATACAAATATTCATGCAATATGTACAATTAACAAATGCTCAAACACACACACTTATTGACTGGTCAACACATTTAATATTATTCTTAAAACACCTTTTAATCAATTAAACACACTAATTAATGTTACTTTTAAAACACTCTTAAAATAAAAGCATATGTTATTATATACACTATACAAACTATGGGTGAGCAAAACGGACCGCGGACCGGACCGCGGACCGGACCGGACCGAGAAACCGGACCGGACCTATTTTGGTCCGGTCCTCGGTCCATCTTTTTTTTAATTTCGGTCCTCGGTTCAGTCGGTCCGGTTCGGTCTTACAAAAATCCCGGCGATTATGCCTTGTTGGACCGGACCGGACCGAAGACCGACCCGGACCTGACCATTTCTGTCCAGTCTTCGGTCCGGTGTTTTGGCTAAAGTTGTTTTCAGTCCGGTCCGGTTTTCGGACCGTGAGCACCCTTAGTACAAATTAATAAAACACACAAAGCTTCATACAATTTATATGCTGGTACATATAGTTTTAAAAACCGGATCGGACCAACGGGTTCAACCGGGAACATGAGCGGCCACCGGTTCGGCTAGCAACTAAAAGCCGTCCGAAAACGAACCCGAGAGAACCGGCCGAAACCTATAAAAATGAGTGAACCAGGCCTAATCGGGATCTTTTTTTTGTTTTTCTCCGATCACAGGGTACCCGCCGCCGCATCGCGCGGGTACCCTGCTAGTTAACATATTATTTGGTCTCATTCTGACAGACGAAAAACATACAATTTCTCTCTGCTCTTGCTTTGATCTTTTGTGCATAGAATCAAAGTGTTCTTCTTTAATTATCTCCTTAAAGATTTCGTGATACCCATGCACATAAATGGTCGAAATACTTTATACAGAAAGTGAACTTAACACTGTTCAAGCAAGATATCCAAGATTATCATCACACACCCTAACCAAATTTTCTAACAAAACATGCATTTCTCAACTTAATAAGGGAAACTACAAAACACTTTTTTTTTGTTTTCCTTGTTTTCTTTGTAACTTTGTTTTTTCTTGAGAATAAAAAACAATATTACATAAACGTTTTTTTTATTTTTGTGAAAAATAAATTTTCTTTTGCTTTCAAATTTGAAAAAACAAAATTAAGAATTTTTTTTCTCCAACTAAACGCAACCGGTATCTGAAATGTCTTTGTTTTCTGACACCTCATATATATTCGTTTTATATAAAACAAAAATTAAGATGAAACCTTTGAAAAACTATGACAAATCATTACCCTAATTACGCTTTTCCTTGATTGGGAAATGAAGCGAAAATAAGTTGTCATCCACTACTATGGGTCCTTGGTCATCAAGCATGTTGACAATATTTGCAACTTATTTAATCAATCTACTTTAGAACTAATTAGGAGTCATTGTTCGTTATTTGATTTAAATATGTAATTTTAAAAGACTTAAAATAACCATTCTTCAATAAGTGAAAATTCGTCGATGCAAACTTATGATTTGTATAAGATGTATCACGATGCATTTTTAGCACGAGTTCGTGTATTTATAAAGATCGGGTGAAATTTTCTTTGTTCAATTTATTTGAGAGGAAGTCTCTAATTCACATATATGCGATTTAATCGGTAACTCTTTTTCTGACCACTCGGAAATGTCTATATAGAAATGATTGGACCCTAAATCTACCGTAAAGAATCATACCCGCTAGGCCAGTTTGGTGAATGTTGCTGACTTTATGATTTACAAATTTAAAGTGTATAACCACATACCAAGTTTTACCACTTTTGTACAACTATTTTAATCGAAGCAAATGGGATATATTGTCTTCAATCTTGATTCAGATAAATCAGATCTACAATTGTACTCATTATTATATAAATAAATAAGTTAAAAATATTGATTGAACACAGGGACTAAATAAGAATAGTGTAAGATATGAAAATATATATATATTATATTTAAGACGACTATGAAATAAAATTTCGTGAGTTTGAAGGATTTAAAATACATGTGAAGAATCTTGGCACATGGTGGACCAAAGAGAGTTTTTGTTGTTCATAAGCCTTTACACTTTGTTTATTATTGGAGTTCTTAAGTAGTTGATGCACAACTCCTTTTCACAAATCAACCACCACCATGGAAATTCAGGCTCCATTTCTATATTGATAGTTGTCATTTTCTTTTTATATCCAAAATTAAAGAATTTGTCATTTCATCGTTAGTTTAATAGTTTCTAAATTGGTTCATATTGTATATGTGTTGTTTTGGTGGCTTTTAGTGGTCTTAATAATATTTTGCTTTTCAAAAAAAAATTAGTTTCTAAATTGTTGATTTAACATTTTGTATGTGTGTTGCAACTGCACTGCATTGTGGACTACATTGTGTGTAGCTCGCTATACTCCGTATTACAATAGTTGTCTTTTTCTTTTTAGAGCAAATTGTATAAAAATGTAGCCAATTTATCACTTTTTATAAAGTTGTGTAGTCAATTTTTTTTCCTATAAAATCAATAACATTTGAATTCTGACTATTATATGTATTGTGCCTACATGTAATGACCAATTTATCCTTAACGGTTAACATGTTGGTTAAAAAACTTAGGGGCAAAATAGTCACCCACCACATACAATAGACAAAATTTAAAAGTTGAATGATTTTATAGGAAAAAAAAACTGACTACACAACTTTATAAAAAGTGGTAAGTTGAATACATTTTTATGCAATTTGCCCTTCTTTTTATTTCCATGCGTTATATCATACTCCATCTGTCCTTAAATAAGTGTTCACTTTTGACTTTCGAAGTCATTTTTTAGCAACTTTGACCTTAACTATTTCTTATTGTGTTATATAATACTTGATGCAAAATATATGAATGAGTTGCGTTTTAAATATATTTTCATTGATATAATTCTCATTAAGTATTATATAACACAAACAAAATAATTTAAGGTCAAAGTTGATGAAAAAAAACTTAAAAAGTCAATAGTTGACACTTATTTAGGGACGGAGAGAGTAGATAAGAAGTGACTCATTATATTATGAGTAAATTGCATAAATCGTCCTTAAAGTTTGGCCAAATTGCATATTTCGTCTCAAACGTTACGAAAGTGCAAGGATCGTTCATGTGGGGAAACCTTTGGTGCAAGTATCGTTAGGACCGTATTTCTCATGTTGTCTTCTCATTCCTCCAACCAATATACTTGGATCACCTACCTTTTCCTCATTCCTTCAACCTATATTTCTCACATCTTCTCACCTCTCATGACCTTTTCTAAACTATCCAAAGAACACACAATCACCTTCACCTTTATTTTTCACATCTTCTCCTCATACCTCAAACCTATATACTCGGAGCACCTATCCTCTTCTCATTCCTCCAACATATATACCCGGAGCACGTACCCTCTTCTCATGTCTTCTTCACAAACCTCCAACCTATATGCTCCAACCATAATCCACACTATACCTTTTTGCTTCGATAAAAGGGGGGAGAACGCGAGTGTATAACGAGTAAACTTTAAACTCTACTATGTGCTATAGTTTACATAGTTTGTCATCATCAAAAAGGGGGAGATTGTTAGTGCAAATATTACGATATTTAATCTATACGATCTCTTTATGTTTTGGTGATAACAAACATGTAACCTGTAATACATAACGTAAAGTACGCAAGTTACTCGTAATCACAAATCATCAATGCATACATATCAACAACACTCTATGTCTCAAGTCTGCATCAACACCGACATTTGTTTGCACCCGATGTAAATCACATAAGGTATGTACAAACAAATTAAACTTGTAGGATGATCAAAGAAAAAAAATCTTAACCATTACATTTCTACAAAAGTATTTTTCAA
Source organism: Tanacetum coccineum (assembly GCA_026074375.1). Classification (NCBI taxonomy): domain Eukaryota; kingdom Viridiplantae; phylum Streptophyta; class Magnoliopsida; order Asterales; family Asteraceae; genus Tanacetum; species Tanacetum coccineum. The sequence continues at coordinate 103,422 of BQNB010002026.1, read as the reverse complement.
AAATAAATAAACACAAAATACTTTTTAATAAAAGAAATGTTTTATTTAAATATAAAATTTGAAATCTGGTTTTCCCCCCAAAATGGAAGCTTCTATACCAGATACAACCTTCCCCACAAAAAGACAAAAAAGGGAGCGGAGTCTAGGCGGCGGCCCCCTTATATATAAGGGACCGCCGGGACCGTCGTTGCCAGACTGTCAGCTTTCAGCTCCTATAAATAGTGGGTCATCTCCAACTGATTTCATAACCCTTTTGCACGAATTTCTCTCAGTTCTTTCTCTCTCTAGATCTCACTAAATCTCTCTAAATCTTTGATCATTTAACTTGTTTTATGTCTCAAGTCTACATCAACACTGACATTTGTTTACACCTGATGTAAATCACATAAGTGCAAGAGAAGAACTTCGGTCATCTTCAAGATCTAATGTTATGTAGTCTAGTTAGTCCATTCGTTACATATAGATCGAGTCAATGTTTTCCAATCTTTAGTAGTGTGTAGATCCAAATGATGTATATATTTTGATGGGTTGATTGTGGGTTGGTTAGTATTTTAGGCCTTAAAATACATTGGTGAAGTGGTAGATTGGTTCTAGCTAAGATTAGGACTCGACATTTAGCCTAGTGTTGAAAAATAATATAAGTGACGCGGTTTATATGTTTAGGCCATAAAACACAAGGTTTGTTATGTTGGGCCATAAAACATAACGGGTTTGGTTATACCCGAAGAAGGACTCAACATCTAGTTAGTGTCGGAAAATAATATAAGCATGAGTATAAGGTTTTCTCCGCCGAAAGGGAGCTTGTTGATTAGTGAAGTAACTCTCGAGTTGGATACTCGAGGAGTAGAGTAGGGCGAAGAGGAGCTTCATGATCGAACCACTATAAATCACCGTGTTGGTTTGCATTTTCTTTTACCTTTCGCTTTACTTATTTCTTTACATTTACCGCTTTACTTTTATACTTGCATTTTGCTCATGATTGTGTGAATAGTTGTATAGATCTTGTTAGTTAAGGTTGTGTAGCTCTTTGTGCTATATATTGTGAATGTGGTTATATTGTTAGAATATGTGTTAGCTATTGTAAACCTATTATCCCTACTTCTCATAGTGCGTCAAACTTGATCGGGTAATTGATACAAAAGATCTAGTCCGAAAACCTCTTCTGGTGGCGGTCCCATAACTCAGGCGGCCCTCTGATATACTAGGCGGCCCCCATATATATATGGGACCGCCGGTAGAAGAGTGATTTAATCTTTAATCTTAAAGTTTTTTAATGAAAACGTATCCACCCCTCCCCCCTCTACGGTTTCCACACAGTCTTTGCTTCCTCTAAGGCAAGAACCCTTTTTGTCAATGAGGTACAGGTTTCCATCAATTCCTAAATTAGTTCCATTCTACCCTCATCACTTCTAGGTGTGTTACCTCCTGAAAGAGGTGAATCATAGGGTGTAGGTGGTATAGTGTCCATCAATTCAAAAAGTATGTTCCATGCTACCCTCCCCACTTCCAGATGTGTGACCTTCTGGGAGAGGTGGTTCATTAGGCTTGTCAAGCACTCTCTCAGACCTAGTCTGAGCAGGAGCACCCCCTGGTGTTCGGTCTTGAATGAAATAAGTTGTTCGGTTCCAACAGTTTCAAGTGTTTCGGTTTAGTGTTCGGTTTAGTTATTAGGTTTATGTTGTTCGGTTGGACAGTTGTTACGGTTTTACAAGACACCAATATGTACTATGTCTTTGGTCTTCTTGTCTTCTCAGAATACCAACAAATAAAAGTCCCTTTGTGAAGAAGAAATTGTGGATCTGAGTTTGTTGCTTTTTCAAACCGTATAGAACCAAAAAATGATAAACAAAGATGATAAACCCATAATAAGCAACAACAAGCTTTACATTGAGCTAAAGAGCCGCGAAAAATAAGCAGGGATGTAGGCAGTTTGTGACACCATTTTAAGCCATAAAAAATGTTTCAAAAAAACTATGAAAGGGTTTCGAACCAAAGTAAGCAACAACCTTAAATGAGCCATGATCTGAACATCACAAATATGAGTATTCTGATATCTATAAAGCCTAAATTAATTTGTTATAAAGCCTATAAAAAAATTTGATACTACCTCACAAGTACGTTTGGTTGCAACGAAATAGAAAGAAAAGAAAAAAACGAACCACAAATAAGCGGAAGAACACGACACAACACAACACACTAATACAAAACACAACCTGGCTCTGATACCAATTGAAGGACTAGTAATTCACCTATTCGGGAGGTCTTGGTTGATTAAAATACATAAGATATATCATTGTTAGTTTCTAGTGAGAGAAAGTAGAGAGGGTGAGATGAATAAAAAAAAGGAGAAACTTAGATTAGAAAGAGAAAGAGAAAAATAAATGAACATCCACCACCCCTCATGGAGAGCCATAAGGGGTATTTATACAAAAAGAAAAAAGAAACTATTCCTAGTTTACATAAATGACCCATGCGTGACACGTAGTGTCCAAGACTAGTCCAATTCACGTGTAAGACGCCAGCTTCACTAAAAAGTAAGGCTAACAATAAGCCTCTTTAATATGACTCACTCCCTAATTTCCCACATCAGCACCAGAGATAACAGTTCTATTTTTGATGCAAACATCAAATTTATCAAGATGGTCTTTAGCCTTTTGAAGATTCTCTTTTACCTTACTGGTTGTTGGAAGTTTTTTTAGGAAAAAATTTTGTGGGTGTTGGTTTTACAACCGACGCTGGTAGAGTTGGTTTTGACACTGGTGACCAATAGACTTATTCTGTAGACAATTGTTTTTGTGGAGAAAAATACATAGACTTTATTCAGTTTTGCATAATCAATTATTTTATCATCATCTTCTTTTTGTTTATCTTTCTTTTTAATCGACTCTCTTCAGCAAGTATCAGTGTTTCTTCAGGATCACATACAATAATAGAATCATGTTTCTCAATTAAGGCTTTGTCACTATACAACATGGGTTGTTTTTGTTGAGCTTTTTGAAGATATAAAGGATTTTGATAACCAAGAGCAGTTTTGTGAGCATCATCATAAAAAACTTGAGGTTTGGTTAACATATGCATTGTTTGAACAGTTTGATCCGTTTTGTAAACAATATTTTGAAGTTTATCTTGTTTTTGACATGACTCCTTTTTGAAAGTGGCAAAGTCGTTTTTAGAGAGGAATGCATGTTTGATAGAATCTTAAATTGTTTTTTTGTGTAATGACTTGTTTTTCAAAAGCTGCAACTTTTTTATTACTATCATAAATTATTCCTCGCATTTAAGAATCTAAATGCTCTTCTCTTTCCGTGAAAAAATGTTTATACTTTTGTCTTTCTTTCAAAACTTTGACCTTTTTTGTATCGTTCAAGCTTAATAGACAATGATTTATTCACACTTTTAGGCTTTTGATTTACCGTGTTGCATTTCTTTACTTGACGTTGCATTTGCTCAATTACAGACAATATCAATAGTAACCATATAATCAACATAAGACATAAGATTGCTGTCACTCGTAAGTTTATCATATGAATCATTATTAGAAACTAAATGTTCAGAATATTTCGTCTTTTAAACAACAAAATTAAGCAAAGTGTTGTATTGTGGTACCTCAAAGAGTATGTTTGAATCATATGTTAGACCAAGTGCATCTCCATTGATTGATCCTGCAGGAGAAAGACTTGCCATGAAGATTGCACTAGTCGTAGCTTCGTCATCACAATCTGAATCAAATGCATCTACATGATCTGCATTAAAGTTTGATGTAGTGTGTAGCTGAAGATCCTCATAGTCTGAATCCATTTCTTCCAACCTATCAGCCAAAAAATCTTGTTGCTCTTCATGTAAAAGAACTCTGGCTTCTTGTGCTTGAGCGAGTAACATCTTCTCCTTAAACCATTCTGAGTCTTTCACCCTCTTCTTTACAATACACTTCTTAGCAATATGACCCTCACCCTTGCAATTGTAACACCTGATTGCTCTTGGTTGATTAGCCATCACATCTCCAACAATGTTGATAACCCTTGTTTCCGTAGCTTGACTTTTTCTCGTATTTATAACCTTAAGACTGTCATCCTTGAACATTCTGAACAGTAACTTTGCCATCTTGAATTTTTGCTTAAGTTCTTAGATTAGACAAAGTTCTGAGTTGGTTGTTTGTTGGTGGAAATATTGAGCTAATAGTAGTATTGAGAAACATCATAGCTTTGTTGAGACTAGCTATTGGATCATCGGTTGGAAGAAATTATGGTATGACAAATCATGAATCAATTTAAGTTGACGGTGTTGGTGGTTGTTGTGAAACAACTGGTGGTTCATTGCTTTGTTGTGGAGGTGAAGTAATGATTTACTGTTGAGTTGATGGAGTGATTGGTTAATATGATTGATATGGATGGTAATCAGATGGTTGAGGATTGTATTAAGATCTCTGTTGTAAGATGGAGGTGGATTGTAGGTGTTAGCAAGTAATGCAAGTGGATTAGGATATCTGTATCACATTTCTTGAACTTCATTAGCATCGTTCTCATTGTGTTTGAGAAATACGTACAACTAATCAAAGTTGAATTTGTGAAGATTTTTGGCTTGCTTAGTAGCTTGACAAACCTACTCTATTCTGGCTGAAGATGATTCACAAACTTCGTATTAACTTGAATGGGTGTCATGGTCATTCTGATGATATTCATATCATTTATAAACTTAGCATATCTCTAATAATACAAGTAAATTTATTCTCCTTTCTCAGTCGTAAATCTATCAAAATCATCATATAACTTTGACTCTCGTTCTTGAAGTGTCAGCTCAGTGCCTTTCATCAATTCCTTGACCCCGATCCCATATTTCTTTTACTGTTTTGTGATGATTGAAAAAAGTATATATGTCGACAGGTAAACCGAGAAGAATGATTTTAGTAGCTTTGACGTCACAACTTTCCTTAACTTTTCTTCAGGAGTAAGGTCTTCCAATTGTTATTTATGTTTGTGCTCTAAAGTATCTTCAGTTGCTAGAATTGTAATCTCCGCTTTGAGTTGAAAAGGACCCTTTTTGATGGATCAATTAACATCTCACCATTCTCCTTCCCTTCAATATGAAGCATTATACGAATCTTCCAACTATCATACATGCCTTACTCGAGCATAGGGGTCGGTTTTCAGCACCCGCAACAATAACATTTTCAGCCATTGTCACCATTGATGAAATTGATGTGTTATGAAATGATAATAGTAATGATCATTTCAATGATTAGGAAGTGTTTTGTTGTGTTATTGTTGTTGTTTTAAGTGATTAAATGATTATGTGTTGTACTTGTGTTGTTTAAAATCCTCAAAGTCCATAAAATCTTGATCATTGGAAGTCTCAAATCTCAATATCAAGTGAAATACTTAAACCACAAATTGATTATTAAATCGCAAATTGAGAAGTGACTTTAAATCTTAAATTATAAGCTAAATCACAAAATCTAAATTTTAAACTTAAGTCGCAAATGGAAAACTAAACCGCAAGATTTTGGACAGAACTTAAATCGCAAAAATTTTAAATCGCAAATGTTAAATCGCAAAGCTAAATCATAAATTTTGAAATAACCTTTAAATCGTAACTCGGATATTAAATCACAAGTTTAAATCGCCAGGTTAAATCGATAAATGCTATTTCGCAAAATGCTATTTCACAAAATCTTAAACCACAAAATTCTTTCCTCGATCGAAATCACAATTTTAAATGGCAAGTTTCAAATCGCAAGAATATATTTCACAAGTTCGTATTTTGCAAAATGTTAAGTTACACAACCTTGCGCAATCCGTACGATTGATTAGATCGTTTAGATTAATTGTGTAACCTATTTTAAATCACAAAGTACCAAATCACAAGTTACTAAATTGCAAATTAATAAATCATAAAAAAAATTATGATTTAAATCGCAAAATATTTTAAACACTTAAATCACTTTTTTGAAAAACCAACTTTTAATCCGTTTAAGCTTAAACCCTTTTGCCAAAAACGTTTTTAAATGATAAAAACTTTGATAAGAATTAAACCTTTATAGTTTTTAAACCACAAAAGATTCGATTTTCAAAGTTGTCTAAATCGCAAATTTGAAAAACTTGACAAAACTTTTAAAACACAAACAAAACACCACTAAATCATCCCATGGGTCTTGATACCAATTGTAGTATTTATACAATTACTATATCATTCCACATATAAAATAACTTAGAGTTTTAGAGAGAGAGAGAGAGAGAGGAGAGTGGGTGAAACTAGAGAAAGAAGAGAGAAAAGATAGAATAGAATATCATGCACAATGTTTCACCAACCCACTCCCTTCCTACTAACCTTCCTTTTATAGGGAAAGGAAGGTGTACAAGATAACCTAAGGAAGGGATGTGGGATACATAATAAGTAAATAACATAAAATACAAGACCCGACATTACACGATAAACTTCTGTGAGTGATGTACACTTTATGGATTTCTAACAATACACATGAAAAAACTAAACTGAAACTGAGTCAGTTAACTACCAAACACATTCAATCACACATAATCCTCCAACCAACAAATCCAACACACAAATCAATGGAAATGAATGAGAAAAAAAGAATAATGTTGTCTAAGGCATACATTATCACTAGAACAATCACAATATACTGTTAATAAGGACTTCTTGGGAATCATTAAAGGGGTTGAAGAATGAAAAAGAAAAGTTATGTTAAGGGTGAAAAGAAATGAGCCCTCATACACTTTAGGCAGAAACTGGGTCAATACATAAACTATCAGGATCACAGAGATGATGTCTGGTATTGAAGAAAGTCATCATAGACCTAGTGATGCAATGGACAACCCTTCCCAGCCACTCAAATTTCTCTTAAAATATTATTGTTTCATTTGTCACAGAGATTAACATGTTATCTATTAACTTCTTACTCCGAGAAGGTTGATTTAAAAAGGTGGCAGACTGCTCCATCCTTCAATCACAAAACCCAAAGCGCACTAATCGAGTCTAGAGCCAAGAGATCAATTTATAAATCTTATTATGACAGTTAAATGATAAAAACTTGTTGTTCGTAATTAAGAACACTAGTGTACCGGATAGTCCTACGCATTATCCTTGTGATCTTTCCAGAACATTCAGAGTGATACTCTTTAGTATTTCACAGTGACGAATGTGAATCCTACATGTACCAACACAAAACAAGACTGAAAGTAGGTGACTTGCGAGATTATTTACGGATCAAACTTGTGCTAACTTGAAATCCAATGTGATCCAGGTTTTTAGAATTAACGAGAAAAGCCTAAGATTGTTGAAGTTTACTTCACTGATTCACCTGAATTTATTGTTATCCTAACTCAAACCGGAATCCGGATTCAAGAATGATAAGTGAAATATCGAAAAGCTTCGTTAGCGTCTCTAGACGTGTTCATTTTAGATAGACTACATTTCAAGTTAGAAATCTTGTTAAGGAGATTCATTCATGAATCGAATCTTGATGATGCAAGTACAGTATTTATACAATTAACGATCCTCACGGAACCAGAGGTTAATGTTATCGAACTTCAAGGAATGAACGAGACATTCTTTCCTATCAGATATTATTTGTTAACCTTAAATGTGCATGTAACGTAAGATGTAAGGCATAACCACCTATAACACCCCCAAAATTTGGCACGCAACGAAATACAACATGGGGTGCTACTTTATAGTCTACACCAATCTGTCACAACCGGGTCGAGGGCGTGACTTTATAGCCACAAAGTACTGGTTACAAAAACGACCTCAAAAGAGACGTTTTTAAAATAAGTTTCACATTCGATGTATTAAAATATCATAGTTACAACGGGTCCCAAACAGTTTACAAAAATACCATAAATGTTTAGACAAAACATAAAGTTTAGATAAAGTTTTCATCGAATGTAAATAAGCAGAAGTCTTTACAAGCATATTGTTTTTTAAAAATTATGTTTCATCAAATATATAAAGTACAAAGTCTCCAAAGTACATATCCGTGCGGCTTCCTTCCGAGCAAAATACCTGAAAGACCTGAGATAAAACATGCTAAAAAGTCTACAATAATGTTGAGTAAATCCATAGAGTTTATAAGTAATAAATGTAGAACACAAGTATAGTTCATCGAGCGACATTGTAACACATACAAGTCATGTATAAATTTTATTGCATCGAGCTCATGACACCGAACATTAACGTAGATAAAAAATTTCCCATCAGAAGGTATGTTTGCCATATACCCTATTCTCAATACAATGCGCCCGTTTGACGTGGTAATCCGATGTTACTTACCCGGGTGAGGATTGTCAGTCCCAATAGATCTACTCACTTGTATTAGCATTTACCATGAAAGGTAATTAACGGTTCATGAAATTAAAGACTTTTTGGCAAAGGGTACTCAATGTTAATAAAACACATATTCGGATCAAGCATACCAAGTAAATCACTTGTGTTCAATTTTCAAAACTAGCATGTATCTCTTTTGCGGAGTTTATAAAACAATTAAGTAAATAAAAGCGAGGCTATGAACTCACCTTTTAGCAATATATATAAATATCGAGAATAAAATGTCGCGAAGCTGAGAAAAATCCTAGAAGCAACCTAAAAATAATGTCACGTCTTAGGATTAATAAATCTTACGTGAATAAATGCAAATAAATTTCTATATTGATTATAACTTTTGAGACGTACATCTTATAAACATAATTACGTTAAAGACAAAATAACTAGACTACTATTTCAGACTAGTTTTGAATAGCGTAATATGAACAAAGGACAAAAGTGTAACTCTAAGATCTTATAATATTTATTTGAAAATAACTTTATAAGGATCAAAGATGTAAACTATAGCATTTGAAGATTAGCTTTCATACATAATGTCACTCTTTAGCTTATAAAATATGAGTAATGAGTAATTTAACTAGAAATCTTCTAATCACCCACATATAATATTACCTCTTCTTCCTTTGTCACACGATGACCTATTTATATTTTACAACCCAATTCGTGACTAGCCAAATCCAGGTTATTATATCAATTTAAATAGATCTAGTTATAAGAACCATCATATTATTATACGATATGACAATTATGTTCGTTGTCAACAGCTTATAGTTCTATTGTAAACAACTTAAAACATATTTTATAATCATTAACAAGATGTCTAACAGACTTAGGATTCATTTTGGTTCTAATAATTAATCCCTTATTATTCTATCGACGCATGCTTTCGGCATTAAACACTATTAATAGTATGGCTCAAAACGTTACCTCCAAACATAACAAGGACGGATCCAAACCGCACTCGAACTCGAACAACTCAAACATGAACGACACTCTTATCTCCAGCTATGCTGATCTAACCTAAACCACGTTTTCTCTTATCGTTGCGAATGTATTATCGATTATGGCTTAACACCTAGAACCGAACTCGACTCTAGCAATTCTCGTCGTGAACCCATCTTAACCTTAATCGAAGCTCAACACAGCTTGAAGTTTTAACCTTGAATGATCGAAATGGACCCAAAAATAAGCATGGTAACGAACACGAGCCTAGTCACAAACAACGACCCACCAATGAACGAACCAAAACGTTTAACCCGACACGAACCAGAAACCTTACGCGAATATGAACCGAGCGGTTTAAACTCGAGAAGACCCAAACCCGAACAAACTGAACCCTATTCCAATCACGAACAGATACGAGATTCAACCCAAAAACCGCTGCTACACATGACTTACGTATGACCAAAAGTAGTACAAAGAAACTCGTTGTATGAATGTGTGTGGTGACCGGTGAGTACGGGCCTAAACGTAATGAAACTTGCCATACCCAGCCGTAAATAGTTTGATAGTTTAGGTTTTTATTTATTTTCTGTTGTGGATACAGTTTGTGGAAGAACCAAGTATATAAGAATGCTTATAAACGAAATAGATGAAAACAAAGGGATAAGAGGGAGTAGTTGTTACTAAGCAGATTATATGCCGTGATTTAAGGAATGTGATTTAATTTCTTCTTTTCTATCCCTATAGAACTAGTTATAATACCCATGCACGCACGGGGTTAAAACCATATGGACTTTTATTGACGAATTTTAAAAATACGAATACTTACTAAAGCTACACAAATGGTATGTAGATTTCGGGTTTCGCCCGAAAGAGTGTTTGAGAATACTTTATTTTTTCTGGATCATGGTCTCTCAAGCTCTATAAAGAAACTGATAAGAATGGAAAACATAACACCCAAATAAAACACCTGATTAAGGGAATGTCTGGGATTGCTTATCGGAAACTGCATAATTGCTTAATAAACAGTTTGTACTAAAGAGGTACAATAAGCTAATAATGGTAGAAAAAATAATGCCAAACACTCCATAAAAGTGAGATAATTGTACCCAAAAGAGCATAATCAACAAAAGAAGGTTAGTCTGTACAACATTCAGAGCAGAAGCCATAGCGATCTAAGCAGTCCTAAGCACCCCTATATCTGCTTATTATTGTTAAAAACAAAATTAATTAATTTTTTTCAAGAAGTGTAGCAAGTATCTTCAACAATGTGTAAGCAAATTCCTTCCGTAAGCATATATGTGGTCCAGCCTAAACAAACAAACATACATAGATATAAGGAGTGTGCGGGAGCATTTTCAGCTTGAAACTGGAGTAATAACAAACCTGAAAAGCGCTAAACTTGAAAGGACTTTTAGGTTGATAAACCCCATTATTGAGCTATCTTTGTGGACGGAACTTCTATGCATCATCTCCCCAAATGTAGGTCATTCTTCGCATTGGGTACGCCATATACCCATAGTCATCACTTTTCTTGATCTTTAACCCATCATCCTTATCAGTATTTCTACCATCCTGAGACCATAGTTCAAAGATCATGTTAAATACTAATATAGTTTTTTTTACCTGAATATAAATATGTTCGTATTTAGTTAGGAGCTCTGTATTTTTTTATTTAAAAATTACATTCTGGTCCAAAGGTATGAACAATCTAACAAAAATTCAGCAAAAAGTATAAAAAAACACATACTGTGGTAACAGGTTAGTAATATTACTCCACCAGCATTATGCATTGTGTCTTGTGTATGCAACCTGCCTCTAATTCTCCATTCATTAGACAAAGGTGTACATTGGATTACACTATCACCAAACTAATTTATCCCAATTAACTGAAGTCAAAGTGTCTAATGCTGTTCCAAAAAGCATGAACAATCAAACCAAGAATCACCCAAAACAGAACTGGGGAAATAAAACGCACTAAGAGCCTACAAAATTTACAACTAATCCAAACTTCAGTTTACTAAACTAAATTATGTAAAACATGCGTGAGAAAATAGAATAAATCAGTTAAACCGAAATACAAAGATTGCAGTCGATTTCAAAAATTCACCTTAATTAAACTTAGACACACAATCTCAATCAAGTTCAGAATCTTTACACCATAAACTCAAAAAATAGAACTGATGAAAAGTAACATTGCAAGTATTTTTTATAGTAAGAGATTTAAATACCATTTATTTCTACCATAGTTGAGAACAATTCAATGGTAATATGAGATTTTAGTACATAAATCGATTTGATTTATGGTTCAAAAAGATTTGGGTATTACTGAGCAAGTGTGAGTACTCATGAGTATATACAACTTCCACCATATTTCACTGAATGCTTAACTCATGACATAGTTTTTTTCAAAAGTTGTCTAAATAATTACCAAATGTGTCTACTGTGACGTTGAATAATGACAGAATAAGATCTTGTATGCCAGAACCAAAGTGATTACATTTCATAATGACAACAAAGAAAGAAGACGAACTCTGTCTTGAAAACTTGACTAACGAATAAATTGTCATGGGATGGAGGGTGTTCTTTAATTGCAATAATAATAGTATTTATACCTTTGAGTCGTGCTCTTTTCCTTGACTTTCACTAACGGGGATTTTTCCAGACCCGTCAAAGAAACAAATCATTGAACTTGAGGGTCCTAATTTGAATGGCACCAGAAGAGTATGTGTATGTCACTATTATGTAAATATCATGCATTGCATTAGGCATTATCATTGATAAGCATCATTAAAAGAACTAAAAATGGATTATTACCTTCTCAACTTGATGGCATTCGACTGCTTTTTTTTAACGGCTTGTTAGTTGTTAGTGGTTCAGGTCCAGTAGTGACATCCAATTGGGCAGTATGCTGTACCCTGAACCCGCCTGTACTTCCTCCTATTCCGCCTGAAGGGGTAAAAGTCCCAGGTGGGACTCGAACTTGAGACCTCCCCTAGCCAAACATCTCCTCCCCAAGCCCTTAAGGAATCTTGGTGGCCAACTGAGCTAGCCCAGTTGGTTGATGGCTTTCGACTGCTGCAGAGTTTGTGAAATTTGGTTTCTGCACACTCAACTTCTTACTTAGTAACTGGAATAACTTTCACCCAAAAACAAAACTGTTTCCTATTCAAATCTTGGTAAAACATGCAATAACTCTTGGTAGTATGTGGGCTTTTTAGAGATTTTATTTTTCAATACAGTTGTATTTTTTTCCATAAATCTGTCAATTCAGCAAATAAATAGTAGTTCCTTGTATCGACATGCATGGTCTTTGATATCAATAACGATTGTTCTTTAAAATTCAGATACTTGATGAGTCAACTTGCTTCTATTATGTGAATATTCACTACTATTGAAAGTTGAAAGTTTGGTTCTTAATCAGTGGCGGTGCCAAGATATCGAAATATGGGGGCAAAAAATATTGTCAGTAATTTTTTTAACAAATAAATAACAATGAACTTAACCGAATTCATTTTTCATAAAAGATCTTATATAGTGCTAAAATAACAACAAAACGCACCTTATGTTGCGTGAAAACATCATCGAGACAACAGTCTTACGACACCAAAGAAAGTGCAGCCTAACATCACCATCCAAAAAGCGTTGCAACAACATCCAAACACCCTAAATGCTGCAGCTAAACAGCCTAATTGCAGCATCCAAACACCCTAACTACAGCAGCCAAACAACGCCAAAAAACTGCAAAAAGAACACTAAAAACAGCCCTAAAAACAGCAGCAAAAAAAGCATCAAAAAACAACTTTTAGCATAAAAAACAACAACAATTCAACACCAAAAACAGCACCAAATGAATATATATAGATGCAAATGTTGATCAAGGTGAGTTGAGTTTTATGGTAGAGAAACAAAAGATGGATTGACTATTGTTGATGATGGTTTTACAATGTCTTTGATCTTTCCCTCCTCTTTGTTACCTATAGATTGTTTTTATAAATCTATACGTGATATATTTAGCAAAACAAATAGATACTTAAGTTTTTTTGCACTATATGAACAAAAATTTGGGCCATTTGTTGAGGGCACCGCCCCCCTCAAGTCACAATATCCCTCCGCCCCTGTTCTTAATTATAGTATCAGCAGGTAGAGTCTAAACACACACTCAATACGGCTTAGCAGTCTTAATAACGCACGATAAGTGCTAATACATTAAAAGAGGGGTTGTTTGGGATAGCTTAATTACGTAAACTACTTGTGTGCTTAACAATTAAGTAAGTAGCAAACTACTAATTTTAAAAATGATTAACTGCTTAGCTAAGTAGATAAGCGCTTATATAAGCAAATTCCTAAACATCTAATTACTTGATTATCTGACAATTTTGGGGCCTGTGTAATGAGAATTATTATCTTTTTAGCTTAATTGCTTACTTTTAACAACATAAGCAGTCGCATACAAAAATTAAAAGAATTAAGGGGACATTCCTTGATCAAACATGTCTTCAATGCCGTTAGTAATTCTCCTCTTAGCAATCGTTTATGTATATGCCTGAAATAAAACAAATGATAGAGATTTCGGTCTAGAATCCAAAATCCCATGCATACACATGATAACTAAGTACCCCGGAATCATATTTTAAAAAAGTAACACTTGCCATCACTATCATGACTCATGGGTATAATGATGTTTCTGTGCAATCAGAAAGCCAATAAGTTAATGCGATATATGTGTTTTTTGCCATTTATCTTGTAGAGGTGGTAATTCCAACCCATATCCATATGATTAGGCCGCTTTGGGTTGTGTTGTATTTCAAATTATATTTTATTGCTAAAAAAACAAAAGAGGTCAAATTGGTCAAAACTCGCTCATGGCGTTCACTTCATTTTACATTCAGGAAGTTTAGATTAGTATTTAAACGCAAACAGAAAACACGAAATCGTTGCTTCTTGCTGGGCAACGCATGGCTAAAGATAACATCTGTAGTCTGTACAGAGTAGGAGCTCTTTATTCTTAATGAGCTGCTTCTCGATACAATGATAGTTTGGATGTCATGGACTAAATAAAAAAACTG